>PVKA01004361.1:0-86962 GCA_004027165.1 Ctenomys sociabilis
CATCAGTGTGAATGTTCGACCCGTAGTTGTGCTCCCCATCGGGGAGTCCAGAAGGGGTCGGCACCACAGCTGCTCCTGGTGGTCTCTTCCTGTGTGGGGGTGGGGGGTGCGGGTGGGGTGGGGGTGGGAGTGGGGTTCCCGCTCTTATGCTTGTGAGTTGATCGCAGCATAAGGCATTCCAAGCTTTAAAAGTTGAGTTTATTGGGATGAAATTCACTGCTGTGTAGTTCGGGAGGACACAGACTGTCCTCGCCCGTGTGTGCGTGCTCCCAGCCGCTCCCCTGCTCGACAGATATCAGAAAGACGCTGCCCTGTGCCTGAGGGCAGTGAGTGCTGCTCTGGATGCGCTGGTGACATGCTCTGTGTCTGCCTGTCTGTCTGCCTGTTTCTCTGTCCAAAAACCTGTGGGAAATCATGCTGCCCATCCTTTGAAAAAGCACAGATGGAATTGTAAAGTGCTCTGCCTTGAAATTAAGCTCTACTGTTCACTGAGACATTTGGGGCAGTTATTTAAAATTTCATAAGCGTCTGTGGCAGCATGAACAGAAGTTACATGGAAAGGAGTAAATGCTCTGTAGAGTTTCGATTCGGCCCTACCCTGGATGCCCGTGGACAAGGCGGCCCCATCTTCAGTGCAATTCAGTCCCAGAAGCCTGGCGCGTGGCAGAGGTGTTTGTAGGCATTAGAAGCTGCCTCTGAGCCACCATGGCCATGACACATTTCACCTCGGAGCCACCCTAATGGCCATGACACACTTCAGCTTCTGCACAGGCACGTTACTAATCTGCATGTACTCTGGGTCCGCGCATGTTCTCCTTAACACTGTGTTGCGTGTTAGTCAGTGTCCCAGTGACTTCTCTCACTGGCTAGGCATAATTCCCACACATAAGATAAAGGAGGAGAGGTGTATTTTGCCTTGCAGGTTATAGAATTTTTCAGCCCATAGTTGGCTGGCTCTAAGGCAGGGCACTATGGCAAAGGAGAAACCGTCCGTGGCAGGGCAGGCAGGACCAGCAAGCAGCAGTGACGGCGGTGACAGCAAGCCTACCTTCCTTCTGTCCCTTTGCACTCCATCTAAGCTGTAAGTAGATGGATTGGTTCCACCCACCTCAGAGGGGAGGCTTCCTTTATACATACCCATACTGTGCTAAGCCAATTTAGTTGTCACATAGCCTTAATCTCAGTATCACATGCCTAATCTAGCACCACCACACACCCATGGTGCCAGCCCCTCCCCAAGGCCCCACCTATAATTGTGTGAGGCATAGGGAGGACATTGTGTACCAGTTCCATGTAGGCAGGCCTCAGTCATGGCTCATAACCCTTTTAGCTTACTCCTGGGCCACGTTTCAGCTTCATTTGCACGTGTAGCTGTGCCACTGAGTACAGTCAGCTTGGCTTGGGGTCCTGCAGGATCTCAGCCCCCAGTGTCCTGGCCATGTATGTGGACTTCATGTGGGTGACAGACTGAATTCTAGTGGGGCAAATCCCTGGGATTTCAGAGCTGATCCATGACAGCTGCTTTCTTGTGGGAGCTAAGTTTTGAATATTTTGTGTGTGTACACTCGGGTGGCTTTTTATAAAATTAATTATCCTTTTCTTCTTGATGCTGAAGAAACTCTACTTTCTCTTGCAGTTTTGTTCTCCTGACAGATATAAGTCAGGTCTTTTGAAAAGATGAGCTGTTATTGGAAACAAATGTCTGGGATACCAGCTACACACAGAAGCAACTAAGGATTTAGAGAGGGAGAGATTTGGAGGGACATGGGGACTTCTGTTTGAAGCAGTTTTTAGAGAGAATCCATACCCCAGATTTCTACTCTTACAGGACATAAACATAGCCTTAGGCAGCACCAGAGGGACATGGAATCCAGAACTGGATCTTGGAACAAAGCAGATGTCTTCCAGTTGAAGTGAGTGCCTGGAGACATGCCCCCAGGTGGTCCATTGTAATTGAAATGCCACCACTTTCCAGTGTGCTGGGGTCCTGTGATGCAGCCCTTCACATTGTGTTCTCTCTCTGTGTCAATTTCTGTTCTACAATGATAAAATATTTGAAATTCTGGTATTGAATTTCATCGCCCCCTGAGACTTTCCCATCCAGAGACATGGCTCTTTAGCAGTGCCAAAGTTTTAGCTTCTAAAATTCAGATGCAGAGATTTAGAACCAGCAATTTGGACAGATGTCAGCGGGTGAGAGGCTTCTGCAGCCAGGCCTCAGAAAGCGCGGTCCATGCACTGCGGCTTCTAATCCACAAACAAAGGACAGGCCTTCTGCGACCTTCGGCGGGGACTCATGTCCAAAGGCAGATATTTTATTCAAATAATCTCACGCTGCTCTGTGGGAAGTACGATTTTCATTATGTTTGCAAACATGTTAGCATTCATTAAAATGTACACTGCCTTCAAGACAGACCCACGGCGAGCTCCTCATGCTAAAGGACGCGTTTGTGCACAGCCTTTGTGAGGCACAAATTTAAAGCGCTAAAGGTTTGAAGTGAGCTGTAGTCTGTGCTGCTTTTCTCTTCAGAGACTCTCGGGTGCTTTCCCTCTCTTCAGCTCATGGATGGGGCCAGGGCTTCAGCAGCTTTTGTAGTGTGGGTCCGTTCACTGTGTAGCACATTTCTGTGTGCACGGGGCCTGTCACCCTGTCACCAGGGCAGGGCTCCCGCTCTGGCGAGACCTTCCACAGCTGGACCTGGCACTAAGCAGACTTAGGTCTCTTCCTCATGGAGCATGTGTTGGTGACTGAGGAGAATTCATCAGGCAATGCTTTAGAGCTACATGGTATCTGAGTATAGACAGACCCTCAAGACCCTCTGTTCCACATGCAGGAATTTATTCCACACCGGTGTTCAAATTCTTCTTTTCTGTGGCGTGTGTGGTGCCCATATCTAGTTTGATACTTTCTAAGGCTTCCCAGTTGTTTCTTTGTAATTGTACTTTTCTGTGTTTGTTTGGGTTTTCTTAGCAATTTTATGTCTTACTCTGTTGAAGAAAATGGTCTGTCATTTTCCTTCCTTGTGCATTTTTGTTGCCTGTTTGGGTATTATTCTGTTACACAATGGATATAATACTAAACACTTGCAAGCAATAAGTGCTTATAATTGAATATAATTGTTCAATCAATTTTTAAAAATTATTTATTTATTTACTTATTTGGTACATGGTCTCGCTATGCAGCTTGGACTCATCGTGATTCTCCTGTCTCAGCCTCCTCAGTGCTGGGGTTACAGGTGTGCACCACCATGCCTGGTTCTGTTTGGCACCCAGGGCCAGCAAGGCATGTAGTACTGAGGATAGAACCCAGATCCTTGCATTTTCCAGGCAGGTGCTAGACCACTGAGCTGTCTCCCCAACACCTTGAATATAATTTTATATGGACTCCCATCATGCCTTCAAAATGGCTCAGCAATCTGGTGAAATATTCTCTGGTTCCCAAGGGCTGGGTAGAGGCTTTCTAGATGGATAGGAATTTATATACCGGCAGAAATTCACCAATTGAAGACAACAATTTGAGGAGACTCCAAGTTCTAAGGAATGCGGTGCTCAGAGCCGTATGAGGTTCATGCATGGGAGCTTGCATCTGGAATGTTCTCCTAAGTCATGTTGTGGAGGACTTGATCTTTAGCTTGCTGCTCTCTGGAGCTCGGGAAACCTCTAAGGAGTCGGGCCTCAGGGAGTTCTGAGGCCACTGGCAGTGTGTCCTCGGAGAGAACTGTGGACACTAGGCTCCTCCTGGCCACCATGGGCTGGGCAGCTGCTTGCCAAGCCTTTGCTGCTGTGATTCCTGCCTCACCACAGGTCAGTCCAGGAGCACTGGGCCCAAATGGCCGTGAACTAGAACCTCTGACATTAAACTTTTTTTCTTTTAAATTGGTCATATAAGGTGTTCTGTAATAGCAACTGAAAGCTGACTAACACACACACACACATTTTTATATTATGATAACAGGCAAGCAAGAGACTGAGGTCTGTGTCAAAAGTGGCTAGCATTTAGGGATGAGTTGGATTACCAAAGGCCTTAAAACTTTGAATCCAGATAGACAAGGGTTAACCAGGTAAACTAATCTATTTGTACTTCAAAAAGGTTGAAAATATTTTTGTTTTAATGGAAGCTAAAACCAAACTCTTGTGTTGTCAAATTGTATCATGCTTGTCTATGCTTAAGGTTTGGAAGTTACAAGTATTTTTGGAGATAGTCTGTTGATCAACAGAAGAAAACGTAGTCCTTAGGCGCCTATTGCTAACAAGAGGCCAGGTCTCTGGAAGACAGGAATTTCCCACGAATTTTTTACCAAGCCTTGTTATTTTTATCTTCATTCTGATGTATCTTAAATTGGCTGAAAACATATTTGCTTCTTTTGTCAGTGATTGGTAGAAAATGTAGTCACTGTACTAAGGAAGTTATTTAGCTTTTATTTTCTAATCTATAAACGGGATCACAATTCCAACTTAATTGGGTTGTTGGAAGGATTAATGGCTGTGACCCCTGTAAAGGTCAGAACAAAACCTGGTACGTAATAAGCCTTCCCTGTTAGTGGCTCTTCATGGCCATATCTTTTGGCATCTGCTTGCTGGCTGGTATTCCACCGCTCTGCTGCTGTCCTCCTGGTCCCCTGTTCCAGGAAACTGGAGCCATAGGTCATGCCGAAACACATCACAAGGATCTACTGTCCTCATTAAGGCTTTAATCCAACTCTCTGGTCGCCTAAGGTCTGCTTGTCACAACATGGCCCCTCTGGTTCTGGAGCTCCTTTGTGCTGTGATTTTGTTTGTCCTGCCTTGCGGGGGAGGGCACACTGGGCCCCACGTAGGTTCAACGTGGCCACTGTGCTTTAGTCCATGCTTAGAGACAGCTACTCCCTTTATCCAGGTGAGGGCTGGTAGCTTCTGGTGGCCAGTGCTCTGGTGGTCAGGCCTGATTTGAAGAAGAGCTCTACTGGAACATTTCAGAATAGGAAAATAAGCAAACTGACTGGACTGGACTGTGACAGGAATTTGGAAAATATCTGAGAGTTTCTCTGACTCATTTTCTCATTTATGTAGATGAAACTGAAGCCTAGAATGATTAGATAAATTTTCTAAGTTCAATGAAATAAATTGGGAGCTGAGATTAGAGCTGGCTCCTGCTAGTTTGTTTTGTTTTGTTGCTTTCTCTGTACTCCTTTGTCTTCTAGAAGCAGAGGCTTTATGCTGGCTTCTCAACTTGGACAGCAGGTAATACCTCACTGCTCTGTAGGAAATTCCCATGACCCTGAATTTTATCCCTCATACTTTCTGTTTCATTCTGATAGCCAAATACCTAAAAACTCTGTTTTAGTGGTGTTTCACTCATTGAAAAATGCTGTAAGAGTGTTACCCAATTAGTTGTAAAGTTGTAAAAACACAAATTCATCAGATGTGAATTGAGTACATGTCAGACATTGTGCTGGTTGCTATGGATACAGTGGTGGACAGTATATAGCTTCTGCCACAAAGATGCTCAGAAGCCACTGGGAGAAGTGGATCAATCAACAAATAATAACATTTTGAATAAATATAGCCCACAATACAAAATGGAATTTTTTAGAGTAATTGGGAAGCATGTACAGACATGGATTTTTTGAGTATTACTTCCTTATATTGACATGAATATATTATTTATTAATCAGCTTTTTTCCACTGCTCATTCTCTATTTTTGAATACACATTGTATTAATACCAGTTAAACATGTTCTGGAGTTTAATTTACAGAATAGTCCGGTGGGGCTTTTGGCTAGAAGAAGAAAGGATGTTGTCACTCAAAGACAGACAGGCCTCTTTATGTCATTTTTGGGTGAGAGTTTGCATGGTTTTGGTTGGCTAAGAGATGGCCTTATGACCTTGGGTGGACTCGTGCCCTTGCCGTTTATGTTGGAGCCCTTTAAGGCCATTGATAGTGTGAGCAAGCATCAGGTGGACAGGAGTGGCCTGCAATACCCGTCGTGGCCCAGGAGCTAAGTGGGGCTGTATTTCTCAGCTTCCTTCACTGTGTGGCTCTTAAGGGTTGCATGAGGCAGAGGGAAGCAGCCACCTTTGCACAGTGACATGCAGTGAGAGTGCTGGGAGTGGGGGCAGAACACAATCTGGCTCTGTGGCCCCAGCTGGCTGGTCTCCCATGCCACTAACCCTTGTGTGGGCAGGAGAAGGTTTGGCTCCCAAGCGAAGGGGCCAGCTGAACCTTGCAGATGCAGGCTCTGCTTCATGACACCGTTCCCTCTTCACTTGCAGTCTCTCCTTCTGCCAACCCACAGTGAGTTGGGGACCAGACGTCCTTGTAATCCCTGGAAGCGCAGGGTCTGGTCCTTATCAGGGGCCCTTTGTTTGCTGTCACTCACAGGGCTTCTGTTTCTTCAGAGGGATCCTTTTCGATCCGGCGAAGACCTCACCACTGTGACGTGAGATTTCAGCTTCAGTTCTTCACATTATCGATTCGGCTCTTTTTGGATGCACACTGTGGCACCAACATGTTTCAGCTCAGCTTCTGCCAGCTTGGGCAGCAGGGATCTATGTTTTCATCCATGTACTATATAAAGATCTTGGGCTTCTTGGTCATTTTGGTCAAATTATATTACAATTATCACTTTGGTATTATTTTTACATTTTTTTCACAAAGAATAATGAGAAAATTTGTCAGAAACTTTGGTCATGTTCAAATATACCATATTTATCATAATTTTATAATTTCACGGGTTATTGTCTCTGATATAAAACAGTTACTTTTGATTTACGTGAGTCCTAGCAAACCAGTCCTGTGTCCCAGTAGCTCATTTAATGATCCGTTATTTTTCCCCATAAGACTTATAGTTGCATTTGTTTAAGGATTAGTGCCCTGCACAGGAACAGTGCTTGTGTGGGTTGGAAGCTCGTTTGCCTCCCTCCTACGTGAAGCCATGTTTCTGTATCATAAATGTTCCTGGGCCACCCAGCAGTAAGTATCATCCTGGCACGGGCCTCCCCTCCGTGTCTGGAAGTCATTTGATTTAAACAACTGATTAAAAAATAGGAATAAACAATTAGATATTTTTACACAGAAATTTAGCTAACCATATGTAGCATTGTAGCAGGACAGTCCTATGACATTGTTTCTTATCTCTTGTTTTTATTTATTACTTCTTTTAAAAAACATTTAGTTGAGAGACAGTATGACAGTAATTGGTATGACATGACAATCAGTATGTATTTAGAAGATCAGAATGGCAGGCATTCCAAGCATGGCTCTAGTGTTACACATTGCTATCTTCAGAGTAGTGGTTTAGTTCACAGGTATCAGCATATATAGTTAGTCAGGGCGAGAATCCTACCAATTAACTTCCAGTTTCAAAAACCTGCTGAAGGTTCTCAGGATCATTGCCTTAACTGTCTTGTGCTTATAAATGTGTGACTGACTTTGTCAGATAGAAAAGCTACATTTCTTGCTATATAGGTCTTGCTTCATCTTGGTCTTAACCGTCCAACAGGAAAGTATAAACACTAGGTATAACACGCCATACTAATATGCTGAGCTTTAAAAGGCTCAAGTCAACAACTTCTGACATTGCCAGTCCTACAGATAACCCACTACTATTATGGACTACTGGACTAGATTGGATTATTTTGCTGAATTCACACACCTATAATATTTAAATGGTAATGGAATATCCATCTCTGACAAAACTAAACAAAAAAGGGGGATACACATGAAAGACCATTTTGTGTTTGTATATACAAAGTAGTTAGGATAGATATATAGCCACTGCCTCTTAATTCATTTAAGAAGAAAGATTTGTACTAATAGTGTTTGGACAGGATATCCTGTCTGCATCTTGTACTATGATTAACTACTATGAAGACAACAATATCCAATGTATTAATTATTGAAACTGTCCCACTAATTGGTTTTGAAACTGTCTTATTGCTATTTGTATCTCAATAAAATTAATAAAAAAAATAAAAAAAAGAATATTTTTGAGTTGTGGAACAAAAAAACCTGATATTAACTTGGGTATTATGATGAAAATTTTAATGATTTTTACGCTTCCTGGACATGCTGATAATAACTGCATCCTTTTCTGTCTAAACATGATTGTCTTTGAAAGAAGTGAACGTGAAGGTAAGACAAGTACTTTCTCTGTAGACCAAGTACTGCGATCAGCGTAGTCCTCCATTTGGAAGAGCGTTTTCTGCTTTTATTTTATAATTGTTGAACAATACCACATTTGCATGATGTTCATGCAGAAACCTGTGAGCTGTGTGGAGGGTGTAATTCCTTCCATTGAACTTGCCCTTCCTTAGCAGCTAGCATGTTCCTCCAATGTAAATCCATGTGGTGGATTGATGGTCTTTTCTCTTGTGCCATCATTGTATTCATATTCCTGGGCAATGCAATCAAAATTGTTCTCAAGAGTTGAAAAAGCTATTATTCCCAACACAAAATGCCCACCATAATCCACCAGCTCCTGGGAGGGAATAATTATTATACAAATCAATATGAAGAGCTATTATTACATATTTTAACAATTAATGCACGAAGAATGCAGTAAGGTGTGCAGGTTTCTGTGCCTTCTGTCCTCAGTGTCTGCACTCATCTGGCCCGCGGATCCCAAGACAGGAAGTGCTCTGGTGTCCCCCCATGCTCCTCTGCTGAGTGTCACCCAGCTGCGTGGGAGGCACTCCCAGACCTCAGGACCCTTGGGAGGCCTGGTCTTTAAGTCCGGGGGGCTTAGAATCTTCTATGCTTAGCGAGCACCGAAGGTGTTTGTATTTTCTAGTGCACTTGGATTCAATGTAAAGAATCCATTATTTAAGACCCACCTGACCTGTGTATAAATTCAGGACTTAGCTTTCTAGCTCTATGAACCCAAGCACATGACTTCACCTTTCTCAGAATCGATTTCCTTACTTCTGAAGAGAAAATGTTGACATCTTCCAAAATGATTTTTATGTGAATTCAACAACATAAAATGCAGTAAGCATAGCTATCCTTAGTGCCATATTATTGAAAACCTCAGTCTATTTTTCAGCTAGACGTGGTGGTCCAGCACATGGGAGACGGAGGTAGGAGGAATGCTGCAAGTTCAAGCCTAGGCTGGGCTACCTAATGAGGTCAAGGCCAGCCTGAACTGCAGAGTGAAACCCTGTCTCAAAAAACAAAAGAAAAAAATATGTTTTGCTCTTTTCATTTGTATATATATTTCTATATTATATAGATTCACAAACAATGAATGTAAATAAGAAGCGTAGTCACAAATGCAGTAAACATTTAAATTTAAAAAATGATCAGAGTGAAAGGCACTGACAATACCACCCCTCTCCTAGGACCTAGAACCGCAGTCCTCTCCAGTTTCTCGAGCGGGTCAGGAAGCCTCTCTCACCATGCCTTTGGTGTCCCAGCCACCCTGGTGGCCTGCTGCATGGGCTTTCAGCAGCTCCTGTTGCACAAACCCTCACTGTGTCCATCTTTATCCTATTCAGTGCATGTGGCTCTTCCCCAGCATCTACATAATCATGAAAAGCAAGCAGTCTGAGCAGATCCAAGACTCCACAGCCATGGCTGTGGAGATCCATCCAGACCTGCTCCCGGAAGCAGCCAGGGCAGCAGGATGAGCTGTGTGGGGGAAGGGGTTTGATGTCAATGTGTCTTTTCCTGTGATGATTTTTAAGTTGAATGTTCACTGTATTTTTCATTCATAATCCTATGCTCAAGTCTTTCTAACAAATAATATAAGAATCAAATATTCATTTGTAATTTGACATTGAAGTCTTTCTCACTGTGAATAATACCAGAATCAGGATTCATTTGTAGTATATTCGAAGCACAAAAGCTTGCATTTAGATTAGCAAACCAAATGGTATTGACACCTGTCCAGACATTCAAAGGCAATACCACAATTGCTATCTTTCTATTTTACTAAAAGTAAGTTAAAACAATTTGGGATTGTTATTCTTCTCCATACCCATTTTCTTTTCCTGTACCAAGAATTGAACTCAGGACCTTGCACTTGCCAGGCAAGCGCTGTACCCCTGAGCTATATCCCCAACCCTCCACACACATTTCTATATAAGCCCCTGATGCTGCTCAGGTCCTTACTGTGGTTCTCAAAGCACGAAATCTGACCCTACACTACCAACACCATCTGGAAAGTTCTTAGAAATGCAAATTCTCAGTCTACCTGTGAGTACTAAGTTAGAAATGTCATGGAGGTCAGACACTGCAATTTGCCTTTTAATAGACTCTCTGGAGTTTCTGATGTAAGCTCAAGATAGGGAACCACTGGTCTGAATCCTTTTTTTATTGGACCCTTCCTTCCAGCTCAGAGATGGGGAAGCTTTCGATGGTTCAGGCGGCCTGCTGAGAAAGGTGTCCCAGGGTTTGCCACAGCTGTTCCACCTGCTCGTCCCACAGTCTGCCTGCTTTCAGCTAAGGAAGCACCGCCCGCAGGATCTTTAGGTAAAAGTGCTGGCGTCATTCCGGGTTTCTCATCTTCTGTGTAGTCATCTTTCAGTCTTTTTGAACCTTTTTGCCACCCTTAGTTCCTTCTGTCTCTCTTGGGACAAAATACCTCCACTCACATGATAAAGGAGGAAAAGCTTATGTTGGTTCACAGTCTGTAGAGGTTCCATCCCGTAGCTGGCTGGCGGCACATGGCAGAGGAGCACAACAAAGACAAAGGAAAAACAGCCATGGCAGGACAGGTAGGAGGCAGCGGCACCAAGCTGTGAGCAGCCTGCCTTCTGTCTTTCCCTTTACAGTTCCATGTAGGCAGCTAGTGTGTTTATGGATTGGCGCTTCCCCATGGTGGACCTTCCCAGTATCCACACCAAAGCTATGTTAAAGTGATTAGCTGGCTAATTCAGTTATCACACACCCTTAATCCATGTTCACACACACTAGGTCCAGCATCTCTGAAAAGCCCCACCTATGAGCGTGTGAGGCTTTGGGCGCGCGGGGGGGGGGGGCACCTAGACACAACCGCAACAGATGACTGCAGCGCACCTTTCTCTAACCTTCATTCTTCTGCCAATGACTCTATAAACAATAATTTCCCCATATAAATCCTTTGCTGCCTGCAATACTTGAAGTAATTTCTGTTCTCCTGATAGAATGCTGGCATTCTCATAAAGTCGTCTGCCAGTTTCTCATCTCATCTAACATACACTTCCCTCGCTACCCACAAGGCACCAAGTGACTCCCCCCGTCCTCTACTCTCACCCTCGCCTGCTATCCTGTGCCCTGTTCCTCGCCCCCCCTCAGCACCTCAGGCTCAGGGCCTCGGGCTCCCGCCGCTTTGCCTGTGGAGCCGCCTGCAGAGCACTGCCCACAGCTCTCTCATCTCTGCCACTTACTTGCTCACTTAGTATTATTATTATTTTGTGTGTGTAAGGTCCCATTACAGAGCCCAGACTCATAGTGATCCATCTGATTTCTGCCTACCTAGTGCTGGATTACAGGCACGTACCACTATGCTGGGACTCAAACCCTGGTCCCCGTGCTTACCTAAGAAAGCGCTTAGTCCACTGAGCTACACTGCTGGCCCCTCACATTATTATTTTTAATTTTAAAATAAATGTTTATTGAAAAGCAACTATACATTCACTTACTTTATGGTAACAAACAAAACAAAACACATTAGTTATAAGAGTATTAATATGTAAAATAGTGAAAAATCTCACCACAACATTTATAAGACATATATATATATATATATATATATATATATATATATATATATATATATACAGAAAATTAGGTAATATTACAGAGAAATCAAAACTTTCAAGAAACATTTTAAGTTGAAATATTAGAAGATAACAGTTTTCTCTGGAAATCCGAAACACTTGAAATCATTAAAACTGTTTTTAAGAGGAAAAATAAAACTTTGGAAGGCTAACATAGATGATTTCTAGAATTAACAGACATCCCCCCTTCGCGTCTGCTCCTCCAGCTTCCTCACCAGGGAGACGCTATGGCACGTGCGCATGCGCGTCTGATTTACTTCCCTTCTGAGTGTGGACTCCGTCTACCTAAAAAGTTGCATCCATTTACCTACGAAAGTCTCCAGTTTATGCTTCTTAAGGCTGCATAATACCTCATTGTATAAAAATGTCACATCTTTTTCTTTTATCAGTTTCTTGCTTGATGGGCATTTGGGCTGTCTCCAGGATTTGGCTCCTACAGACCGTGCTGCTATCCACACGGCACACGCATATCACTGCAATATGACGTGATTTTATGCCATCATTTTTTCAAGGAGGGCTTTTGCCTAATTGCTCGATGTAAGGGCAGCTTCTGTCTCAGCACAGAGCTGTGAGGTAGACAGGAGAAAGCTCTCCACTTAAAACTGGAAAAGGTACACAACCAGGAGAAAAACACACCACAGTCTGGTAGTTTTTGGTCATTAGAGCTAACACGTAGCTCCCCTAAAGAGCCCAGACAAACACCTTGAGGAGAGTGCGCACGTTGCCACAACAGCACGGGGTGCTCTTGGTCACTCCAGTAGTGATCACTAGAATGGCGGGAAGGTCCACTGCAGACTGAGGGACGGCTACATGGGCTGCGCGTGGATTTCACTCTCTGGGAAGTTAGACTGGATAAAAATAAAATAAATTTTACTTAAAAAGTATATCTTTACCACCCCCAATTCTAGTAAGGAATTTTTAGGATAATTTACTTGTTTCCTTTATTAGCATGTTATAATAATAGGCTTACTGTAATATAATTTTAAAATTCCTCAACTCCCTTATTCTAATTCATAGTTTGCTATATTAAGGGATTCATCTGCTATTAGAAGACAACAGAGAAACCAGAATTTAAATTTATAAAAAATGTAAACTGGAGATAATATGGTAGGAATGCTCTAATAGGTCTCAACTCTTTTTAAGGATATACTGATTGTTTTCCTGAGTGTTTGAGTGGAAGGAGCAGTAGGAAGAGCAATTTTATGTAGAAAAACTTCCAGTTCTTAGTATAAAGCACAGGAGTAAATCAACCAGAGCAGGGGTAATATAGAAAAGGATTGGCAGGGCTGACCGGAAAACTAAAATGGATCTGTACGTCTCTGTGACCCAGGCTCTTCAGCCACACAACTGCTCTGCCTTAAATAAAAAACAAAACAAAACAAAAACAAAACCCAACAAACTCTTAAAGAGCAAAAATAAGATAACTCTTTAAAAAATGGATGGAACAGTTCAGGAATAAATGGAATTGGAAATGGC
Organism: Ctenomys sociabilis; assembly: GCA_004027165.1. Classification (NCBI taxonomy): domain Eukaryota; kingdom Metazoa; phylum Chordata; class Mammalia; order Rodentia; family Ctenomyidae; genus Ctenomys; species Ctenomys sociabilis. The sequence continues at coordinate 13,216 of PVKA01004361.1, forward strand.
AAAAGAAACACAAAGGACAAAATTGCCCTTTATCCCATTTAAAGAGTGAAAAATAGCTAGAAGTGCGCTGAGTTTCTTTGCTGTAAGAAATTTGAAGAGACAAAATTAAAGGTTGAAGCTCTGGGCAGAGCTTTCCTGGAGATGGGCTTTCTGCAGAGTGCAGCACAGAGTGGGCCACAGGGTCTGCGGCCGGCTCCCTTGCTGCTCTCTGTGACCTCAGGTGACCACCTTTGGCTTTTTCCTTCTATAAGGTTCCTCAGTGACCCTAGAACTCTATAGATTCCTCTATTTCCACAGTTATGCATGTGCTTTGGGTCCAGGAAGCACCTGCTAAGTTTCTTTCTGAAAATTTTTTTTTAAATCATATGCTGTGGGTATTCTCTCTCTCTCTCTCTCTCTCTCTCTCTCTCTCTCTCTCTCTCTCTCTCTTGCAGAACCAGGGATTGAACTCAGGCCCTTGCCCTTGCCAGGCAGGTGCTTATTTCATTGAGCTATCCCCCTGGCCCCCTAAGTTTCTTTTTTTATAACAATCCTAGGATGTTAGTAGGTGACGAGAGACAAGGTATGGAAAATTCCAAGTGCAGATTTCTTCGCAGCTGCCTTGGCCATGGGTCTTTTTCAGATCTTCTCTGTATTTGCCGTTCACAGTAAATCTCTGAAACTTGAAGGGACATAGGATGCCAAGCGTCCTTAGCTTACCTGATTAGGGAGCCATTTGGATTTCATGAAGTCTCTTGCAAAATTTGTTTGGAATAGAATATTTATAGCCCAGTGTAAATTTGTGAGCAAAACCAGGATAGAGCGGGGTGACCTACAGCCCGCCCCTTCAGACTGCACTCCCGGCCTGCCCGGCTTCCCTTCTCTTCCGTGTTGCGTGCGCAGGAAATTCCCCCAAAGCTGCCCTCCATGCTGCCTCTTCCCAGGCTCTGTGGGTAGCACCTACTTTTCACTGTGAACTCAGCGTGAAAATCACCAGTGGACCTGCCATTTCTGAGCACCTTCCGCCTACGTGCTGGCTCCTTGGCATCTGCACTTCACACGAAGCATCCATCTGCACTGAGAACTGACAGGAAGGAAGCGCAGGAGCCCCCCAAAACCCCTCGGCTCAGGTTATAGGAAAATAAGGGGTGTGCTTGCTTTTCACTTGTTTTTGGTGGAGTACAAGTAAAGACAAGGGACTTAGGAAAAATTTTACAAAATAAAAGGTGAACAGTTATTCCCAGGATATAGAGAAATAATAATAATTTGGAAAAAAATTTATTAAGGAAAACAAGTAGATTTCATATTCTATATGCTTTTTACTTTTTTTGTATTTTAGGGAAGGATCTGCAGGGTATTCAGGGTCTCACTACTAGATCGGACTCATAGTGATCTGCCTGTTTACAGGCTCCCAGGAGCTGGGATTACAGGCACATGCCACCACGCCCAGTCTCAATTGCTGTCTCAGCGAGCCCCGGGTTTGGGGCTGGCATGGCAGGCCCAGAGTTCAAACCCCTGGCCCTTGCACCTGCTTGCAGGCACTTTAATCTGCTGAGCTATTTGGCCAGCCCATATTTTTTACTTTTGAATAATACAAAAATATTATCTTCAACAGAGGAACTTGTGTACAACAAAGCAAGTGTTTAAGAAAACCAAAGATTCAGTAAGAGAGCTGGTATGTTAACTAGAAATTAGAAATGCAACAAATAATACACACAGCAAATTTACAGCAGACCCTGGACTTAGAGACTCAACCTGGGCTCCCTGGCTGGCTGTCGATTGAAGTCAGATTATTGAGGCTCAGGTTCCCCCACACAGCCTTGAAAGTCCTTCTGTGCACAGGGTCACCTCAGTGTCCCCAGAGAGACCCTGGCCAGGATACCTCACTAAACTCCACTTGGGAAAGGATGCCATAGTGCCCCTTCCAGGACTCTTTGAGGTTAAATCTGTATCTGACACCATCTGGAAGCACAAGCATCTGGTATTAGGTCTTACTTTAAGACTTTGGTTATAAGTTAAAACTACAATTCCAACCTGAGTTGTTTCTGTGTCAGGCCAGTCATAACTCAAGGATTCATAGGATTTTTGAAAAAAAAATTAAGCTATTTTCCACCAGGTACAGTGATACACACCTGTATCAACTCTAGCTACTCCAGAACTTGACACAGGAGGATCACAAGTTCAAGGGTGACCCAGGCAATTTAGCAGGAAACTGTCTCAAAATAGCATTTTTGAAAAGGGCTAGAGATATAGGTCATTTATACTACATGGCCTAGCATGTGTGTGGCCCTGAGTTCAGTCCCTGCCTGGAGAAAGAAAAGTGGTGCCTCGTGAATGGGAGAAACTAAAATGATTAGAAGTAACTAAAGAGAAAATATAACTATGAGAGGTAAAGGGACAAATCTAGACTAAAGATAAAATTTACATTCTTCTTTGGACTGTTTGGACTCCTCTTAAAGAAGAGGCCAAATTAAATAGAACAAGAGTAAGCCCTGGGGGCCGGGGAGTTGGCTCAGTGGAATAAGTGCTTCCTTGGCAAGTGCAAGGGCCTGAGTTTAATCCTTGGTTCCGCCAAAAAAAGAGTAAGACCTATAAATAGAGTAAAAGTGTCTGAATTACCTGAGAGTGTGTGACATTAGACTGCTGTGTATCTAACAAAATAGGCAAGGCTATTATCTACCCAGGTACCACAGAAAATTTAAAAATTACAAAGTAAAGGAATTTTACAAGACTGTACAAAAGAAATTATCTACTGAAGAAAGCTACTTAGGGTCTTCTCCCTATCATTAAATGCAGGGACTTCCAATATCTATCTAACCTTTAGGGAAAAGTTGGGTGTCAAGACTTCTTTTATGCATAATATCTTTATTATCTGATCAAAGGGGAAGAGTCACAATCAAAGAAAACAAATTGCAAAATATTTTTTATTATAAAGGAGTCAACAGAGACTGACAATCCACATGTTACCTCAGAATATATCCCTTGATCTCTGAATCTGCTAGGTTCCTTTACCAGCAAGTCTCTATTCACATTTGCAGGTTTTATGGAACTTTTCATATATGTTGATTGATTATATGTATACACTGCTTAGAAACAAAATTCCTATTTAGACCAATCAAAAACAAACAGCAACAACCACAATAAAATAAAATAACCCTTAGTTTCTGTTGTGCTTTCCTTTCATATCAGAGCTTTCAAAATGCAACAGTAGAGTAAATTTAGGGCCTTAGTCAGACAGTAAGATGCCAAGGAATTTCCACCACATTACTGGATCAAACTTCATGACATTTGCAAAGGAATCAGATTTTTACTTTAGAAATTAAAAACAATTTAGAACTTAAACTTTAAACTGATTTTCCATATTTGAAAGATTAGTTATTTGCAGCATACAAATGAACCAGTGGTACAAAATGCACCAAGTGTTATGCGAATCCCACTTTCAACCTAGTGGCTGCCTCAGGCACAAAAAGTGAAAATTTACTTCTCAAAAGCAACATAGACTGATTTGGAAGTATCAAGTGCTAGTCTACCTTCATAGATTGAAAAATGATTTCAGAAACACATAAAACACACAATTGTTTTTCAAAACTAAAATTGGGTTTTTACAAAATTTTATAAAATATAACACTTTGTAAATTCAAGATAGTTGCACACTGAAAAGGACAACACTTCCACAGACATGAATTCTAACCAAATTTAAAGTGGTCTGCCTTGATCATGCTTATATATTATTTTTTCCAAATCTTCAAGACTAAGTAGATCAGTACTCGATTATGGAATTTTTAAGAGATTATTTTCAAGGGTCTTATAAGATTTTTCATTCTAGAAATAAAGCATCTTACCAAAAGTAGAAGCTAATACAAAAGACATTTCTATCCAATTAATAACCTTCAAATCAAGTTCCTTAGAACAGCAACCTATTATTAAAGTATATATTTGACAATAATAATTTGGAACCTACAAATCATACATATAATCACAACTATTTTATAGGAAAATTATTCATACAAAATAAGGATATCTTTTAAATTTAGTGATTTTTAATTGTCAGATGAATATTCCTAATTATATCCATTCATAAACACTCATTTCATTACTTTAAAGAGTACCAATGTGTTTTTTAAACCAGAAAGTGAGATAGTGAGGGCTTATATTTCATATAACAGTGCTATTACAATAAGGCACCACTTGGTGTAAGAAAAGGTGAAAATATTTCCAAATCATGTATGGTAATTTTGTCACTGGTGTCATAATCATTAGGATGATTAGAAAAAAGTTAATATTACTAAGTAATCATATTATACTCCTGTTTCCATCCTTCTGGGCTTTCAGTTTTTCCATATCACTGAAATAAAAATAACAATGTGGTACAGAATCTATTAAATAAACATTTTCACCAACCCAAGAAAATAATCTGGAAATAAGCATAAGAAACCAAAACTGTATCTATTTGCAACAGTCTGTCCGAGAAGAGTGCGGGCCGGGAGGAGGAGGCAGGAGCACCTCCTACGGACTCTGGTGAGGCCCAGGATTCAGGTTCTCAGGCAGAGTCATGGCCAGAGTGGAACTGAGAGTACGGAGGATCCTGCATCCCTCAACCGACTTCTCAGTCACACTGAACAGTGTGTCCACACATCCCTCAGTCACTGCTGTCCTCCTCCTCGGCATCAGATACATCATTTAAAGAAGACCTCAGTGGCTGGCTGTACATTTTATCTAGCTACGATGTTTTGAAGATCTGAAGGAACTACAAAGACACAAGCAGACTTAGCAAGGGATAGCGAAGCACACACACACCCTTAAGCTGGACATCCTTTCAGGCCCACACTGAAGTGAAAGATCAACTTTGGGAAGGCTCTTTCTTTCTTTCTTTTTTTTTTTTTAGCAGAAACAGGGATTGAACTCAGGCCCTCGTGCTTGCTAGGGAAGCACTTATTCCACTGAGCCATCTCCCTGGCCCAGGGAAGGTGCTTTCATTACTAAGGGTGAAGCAAAAAAAAAAAAAAAAAAGCAACAACAACAAAAAAACACACACAAAAAACCCCCAAAACAAACAACAACAACAAAACCAATAATAGTAACTAGTGAGCTAAGGCTGTGGCCCATTTGGACTTTTATTTCAGATTTCCAAATTTTAGCCTTCTGCATAACATGGCAAGTTTACACTAAGGCGCATTTTCACACTGAGTGTACAACACTGCATCTTCTCAGCTTTGGATGACATCTTAAATAGGTGTCAATTTGATATTCTTAAAGCAGTGGTTGATAACTCATGGGATTAAATAATTTTGATATTGCTGATATATGCTTATGTTTCTGTATTTCAGATTTGAGCTCCATGAGAGAGGGATCACACCTTATCAGAGCGGCGAAGATAACTTGGAGAAAGAGTAGTGCAGGGCCACCTGAGCTGGCTCCCTGCCCCATGCTCGCTGTGTCCACACAGATGGGCAGAGGGAGGGTGTGCCCGGAAAAGGATCTGCCAGCAGTGGTTTTCAAGCTTGCAGTCTCCCTCCTTCCCAGGCACACGAGGAAACTCAGCCCACATATCGCACGTACGCTCTTTAGCAGTGAGATTCTGTCACATGCTTGAATTCCAGCCAAGGGAATATTCCATATCCTGGAATCATTTCTGCTCTTTCCTTCTGCTGGCCCAAGACAGACCATTGCAGATAACTCACAAGCAGATGTTGAAAATGTGAAGTCTCACTCAAGGGAGCCTTGGGTTCCTAAACCCCTGCTTTGAGGCCTACAGCCAGCAAAGCCCTGGCCCTGAGGGAACAGAATGCAGACATCGGAGTCACTGCTACTATGGCACGTTTTATTACAATAGCTAGGCTTTCACTAATACAGACCTTCGCATACTTGTATGTGGATACACTACTCCACTAAAATACAGACCTGTGATGCTGACCAGCTGATGGTCACTGTGAATCTGTGCTTTAAGTAGCACCCGGGACATAGTAATGGCTGACCGAATAATCACACCTATGATCACTGACTTGCCATTTCATATATTTCAGATCAGTTGTGAAAAAAGTTTGATTGTTCAAAAAGTAGTTCTGGGCTACATGATCAGAAATTTGAAGAAACAAAAGACTTAACTCAATTATTTCAAGTTCTGTTGAAGAGTGAGGAAGGCAGTGCGACCGCTGGCGGTCTGCTTGTGTTTGCATTCGAGCATCAGGTGTGCGTGAAGAGTCCGGGTGCAAGATGTGCTTTCAAGAGGATGACTGAAAGGAATGCTGAAACGAAAACTGCATTTACTCCTGCAAATTAAGAAAATTGGAAAATAGACTAACATCATCTGTTCATCAGAATACATAAAATGTTCATCAGAATACATATAATAATAATTTTATTATACCAGTATAGCTTTTGGAATTCAAAGAATCACCAAAGCATATACAGTAATGCTCACGGTAGTTATTTTAGTAACAATGAAAAATCTGAAAATGACCTAAGTGGGTAACAAAGGGAATCCGTTGGGTGCCTGTGGGCACATCTGTCAGATGTGACTACAGTGATTAAAGGCAGGGACTTGAGTGTCACACAGGCCTGAGTTTGGTTTCTTTCTGCTTTAACTGCTTATTAGCTGTGTGGGTTTGAACAAGCCATTTACCCTCTAGTTGTCTTTTTATTTATACAATGGGACTAACACAAGCACATTAAATTTCACTAAAGGGTACTGATTAACTGAGACCACACATGCAGAGCATCAGTATTTCCCGCCTGGGGCGCTCCTGGTCAGTGATTAGGGTGGGGAAAGGCCTGTGAGAAGGACATCTGATGGGGGAGGGGCGGACCCACCTATCAGCAGGAGGAGCCTGGGATCAGGCGTCCCCTCTTCGCCACACCTCATAGGGCAGTGAGTCCTCCCCCTCTCTTTAGAGTCCCCCGCACTCTTCCCATGCCCATCGCTGCCCCTGGGGTTCTGAGCCTGGTACCCCTTCCTGGACCCTTGCGCCAGGACCCTGCCAGCAGCTTAGCGCTTGTCTGCTTGCAGTGGTCAGTGAGGTTTCTGAGGTACAGGTCAGAGTCCCCAGCCCCACACCCTGTGCAGGCTTCCCACTACAACCTGAACAGACCAGAGCGATTTCCCCAGGGCTGTCTTTGACCTGCCTCTCCCTAGCCCCTCAACTTCCTCCTTTCCTGTCTGGAGCTCCACCTCTCATAAGCACGCTTTGCACTCAACTCAGCCCCTCACTCGAGCCCTTGTTTCTCAATGTTCCTTTTGCTCAGCGCACTTTTCCTGAGATCTGGGTATGACCTTGAGTATCCTCTTCGCAGAGTCCCTCCTGCCCCCCACGATAGCCTTCGCCATCCTCATCTTTGTCTTAATCTCCAGGTGCCCTCCCTGCTGGAGGGGCTGTGCTTTGTGGGCCCAGAATGTTCTTGGTGTGCATGCGCAGTGCACACCCGACCCCAGACGCATTTGTTGTTTCAGAAGAGTGAAAGCAAAAGGCTTCCCTGTTTCCTATACACATAGAATCACTAGATTTCTCCTGCAATACCGAATAAAGTAACAATGGTGATCAGTTGTGGGTATAGCATTAAAGTTGCTTTAATTTTTTTTTTTTATAATTTCCACATTTTATGTAGTTCCTCCATAAACCTATTCCTTTTAGAATTAGAATTTTTTAAAGCTTGAGTGTATATCTTCATACATACCTAGATGGCAATTGGTAATAAGAATGTGCAATAATTTATACTCAGCTGGTCATGCTTAAGCAATGGACGGTGATTAATAATTACAGTGTCAATGATGATAATAAACATGGTAATTAGAAAGTAGGAATGGTTGGGCCTGATTATGATGGGAATTGTGAGAAAAGTTCTTCGTTTTCTTTCATTCTTTTGTTGTTCTTTGCCTGTCTCTCAGTAAAATAAGTGTAATATTTTCTGTCTACAGGTAACAATGTCCTCACTGTGAAATTTCTAGTGTGGCCTTTGAATGGATCTGGAAATAGATATAATGCTCTAGGGTGAAAATAAGGCTATAATCTGGAGATGAAAGAAGGGAGCCCGTCGTCAGAAGCATATTCTGAAGGGCTGAGACCTTACCTCTCAAGGAGGAGACACTTCACAAAAGGATCCCAGGGTCTCATTTGCTTAAAAGATTCCACCGGCTTCTAACAAGCTACTTAATGTTTTATTTAATACAGATTTTTAAGAGTTCTCTGTCCAGCTTTGCTGTTAATCTGTTCTTTCATTTCTAACCCTTTTGCTTCTTTTTTTTGTTTTCGAGGCTGTGCAGAGCTCCTAGTGAGCAGCCGGAAGTGGGGACGCGGATGGTCCCATTCACACGCTGGCGCAGAAGCCGGAAGAGATGGAACCAGGTGTCCCAAGCCTGCAGGAAGCAGCGTGGCCTCCTGAACCGCAACAGCTGCGAAACTTGGGTTCAGCCTGGTGAAACTCCGCTCCTGCAGTCAGAACGCGCGAAGGAATCTGCGGGGTACCCCCTATTCTTACTCTCCTGGCTTCCGGTCTGCCTTGCGCCGATCACTTCCCGATCACTTCCTGCCCACCAGGAATTGCGTTTTTGTGGGGGGCCGTCGTCCTGGGCCAGGCAGCCTGGTTCCCACCTCGGCGACCTGCGTCCTCCCCCACTGGGAGCGGGGCTTTGCATTTCTCCTCTGACCTCCCTCCACTCTGTTTCAGATTTGTGTACTCGTGTTTCATGTGTCAGTGGGGATTCCAATTACACGCTAGGTAACAAGAGTTTAATAAAATGTGGCAATAAATTGTGGAAAGACATCATGCATGTGAAAAAAATGTATTAAGAAATGTGTTCCAGGTGGAGCTTCCAATATTAAATGACTAATCACCTCCGCACACGCACACAAAGTGGAGGTTTGATTTAGTGGAACGTGGCTTTTCAAAGCCAGAAGAATGCCAAGCAGGGCCTTGCAGCCGCCCGCCTGAAGGCCGAGGCCTTGCTTCGCTTCCCGGAGCACTCTGGTACTGACCTGCCTGCGGAGGGTGGACAGTGGAGGTCGTGCTCAAAGTGCACACGGTGCCCACTCCGAGAGGATGGGCGGGAATTCATACCTGCTGGCATCCGTGTCTGTGCACCAACTCCTCACAGAAGTGCGACCACTGCGCGCTGCAAGCAGTAATGTAGAAATTTCAAAGCTAAAATATAGTGGTCAAAGCGTTTGGGATTAAATTGTCCTTTACTTTTGCTTCGTATGTGAACTTCGGCAAGGTTCGCACACACCCCATTCTTTGCAGGGCGGGGTGCTATGGGAAAACCTTCTTTACGGAGCTGGGGTGAGACAGACCGTAAGGTGAGGCGGCGCCAGTCACTTTCCAGATGTGATGGCAAAATAACCTGTCCCAGGGAAGGGCACAAGAAATACTCAACGAGAAGTGACAGATATGAAGATGGGGCGACCTCATAGTTCTACCATTTGTTTGCTTTTTGGTGCTGGGGTGTAAATGTGGCGCTCACACGTGCTAATCCAGGTTCTCACCTCCGACACTGAGCCAGGCGCCAGCTCTGGGGGAACACGGGACTGGTGGGGTGGGGGTGGAGGTGCTGCCCTATTTGGCGGCTTTGTCTCCCAGATCCTATTCCACAAGGTCTGCTTCTCCACCAGCCACAGTGGCAGGTGGCCTAACGAGCTGCACCGGGTGCCCTGGGCTCCTGCACCACCCGCGGCCAGGACCCAGGGGGCCGCTCCCTTCCTGGCTGCATGCACAGAGAAGGCGCACTCTCTGGCACTCAGGCGGGCCTCCTGGTGCCCAGGGCCCGGGCCTCCTGCGAACCCGCGAGGGCACAAGCAGCACGCGGGCTGCGGTGGAGAAGCCCAGATGGGGCCACAGGCCAGACGCCCGCCAAGAAGGCGAGCCAGCGCGCACTTTGGTGGGCTGCGATGGTGGCCAGACTGTGCCAGCGACAGAGTTAATCCAGGGAAGACACAAACGGAAAAAGGCTACCTACCCCAGTAGGCTTGAGGCAGGAGGCCGAGAGGATCGGAGGTCCGCAGGGCGCCCCTTCCTGCAGAGTCCAGAGCGCGGGTGGGTGGTGGAGCCGGCGCGCACGCCCCGCCATCCAGCACCGAGGGCAGCGGAGCCTGGCGGAGGAGTCGCGCCGAATCCGAGCGGCTTTCGGAGGAGCTGCACAGCAGCATCTGGGCTCTGCTCTTCATCGCTTCTCTTGAGTGCTGGGTACAGAAATAGCAAGCTTGCCGGGCGCGTCGGCACCTCTCGCTTGCTTGCTACGCGGGCCTCACTGACCCGCTTCTCAGGGTGCCCTCCATGAAGGCTGAAAGGGTCGTTCTTAAGAGAAAACGACCTTTTTCTAGAATCAGGCAGAGATCTTTCTTCCCAAGGCACCGGAGAGCCAGAGGTCATCTGGTGGAGAATGAAGGAGAACCCCGCAATGGCTGAGAGGAAAGGGAGTCGTGTCTTGGAAGGCCACTGGGGCCCCAGGCTGACTCCCAGTCATACTGATGTGGGTGATAAGAACAGCTTGGCCTTTGTCATGAGTGACACGCACTGAGTGCTGTGTCTCATGAACTTGTGCCCTAAATAATGAGATTTCTGACAATGAAGGGTGTGGGACTGTTAAATCCAGACAGGTATTATGAAGTACCGAGCATCCCTGAGAAAGCCACCGCGTGTCTGGGCTGAGGGTTTAGATATGTAACTCTTGGCTTCACACTGTCTGTTAGCTTACAGTAAATGCCAATGCACCCCCATGGGGAGAGACGAATCCCAGAGAGCGACTCCTCGTGCCTCAGACCAGTAAGTGAGCCAGCTGCCCGTCAGGGGTGTTAACACTCTCTTTTTCGGAGCGCTGTTCATTTAGAAATGATAATATTGAAGGTTTTAGCTAATTAATTCTAGAAAGGATGTGAGCTGATTATATTTTTGAAAGATCAGCGATAACATCAGTGGGATTTGGACTTAAATTATAATGTGTATATAAATTAGATATTTGATAATATTTTTGTAAAAATACGTGAGAAATCACATCTTAGCCTTGACCCATAGTAATTACATTTTATGTCAAAATATTATATTAGAAACTATTCAATTCAGGCTTATCTTGCATTAACTAAGTTGCATGCCTTGAAAATCTTTACAAAATAAATGATGGATATGTGCTTTGTACAGGAGATTGTTCACCTGTGGAAGATTTATGGAGGGAATCTTACAAATGTGTAAGCCTTTAATTGGGAATATATATACACTTAAAGAAGTCTGACTTCTATTTGACTTAGGATTTGACTATTGTAAGTGTGTGTCCTACTACAGAAGGTACCATTTAGTACTGAAGGCTGCAGACTTGCTCTCTGGGTTGTCTTGTTAGTTTCTGGTGTGCTGTCAGTGCTGGACTGGGCTTTCTTTCTTTCTCTTTTCCTTTGGTCTGTACTGAGGATTGAATTTAGGATCTTGGCAGTGAGGTACAACTCCAGCACATTATGCTATTTGTTTACTTTTGCATTTTGAGACAGATTCTCACGGAGTTGCTACATTGCCCAGGCCGGGCCCACAGTTGCAAACCTGGTGCCTCTGCCTCCCGCAGAGCTGGAAGCTCTCTACCAAGCCTGGCTTAGTTGTTTCATTGTTTGCTTTTGTTAGTTCTAGTTGTGTCTAAAAATCTAACACTCTGATGAGATTTTAAAATCTCTTGTCAAGCAGCCTGTGATTCTGAGAGTCCGGTGGACCTCCGGAAGTCGCCCTCGTAGACAGACAGTCTCCCCTTGAGAGAGCACAGTTGCAGGCTGCAAGGCTGGGCAGGCTGAGCTCTGCTGCGGGCTTGAGCATTACAAGCTGGGTTTGGGCCCACATCTACCCTCTGAGCCTCAGTTCTTCATTTGAGAAAAAGACTATGGAGCTTTCATAGGGCTCGGTGAAAATTTCGAAACAGCAGAGTGGCTAGTTCATGAAACATAGTATAATGCCACTGCTAATATTCAATTGCTCATGTAACTAGAAACCCTGAATTTTCATCTGAGAGTTGAAAATTATGAAAATTCCTGGGGTTAGAAAATGTTCAGTTAAGGAATTTAAAGCCTGGTGACAAAAGCCAGTCATGAGAGATCAATCTATAAAATCTATTCTAAATGCAAACAAATATATACATTTATGTTTCATCTAACAAGACAGCAGTGATGACACTGGAGAGGGATGACCTTCTAAACTGACTATTGGTCATATTTTCTCCATTGGAAAATTGGCAACAAGCTTCGCTGAAGTTAGTTTCCATATATTCACCACCATCTTTTAACTCAAAATAGTTCAGACTGTCTCTCTCTGACCCTTACAATAAAGACATGGTGATTTGGGGGCTTTGTTACTGGTGAGAGGCTCCCCACCCAGAGGGGCTAGCCTCCCCTTCATGGGTGGGGTGATAACCTTTCCAACTTCAGGTCATCAGGTCCTGGGTATCTCTCTGGGCTGTGGTCACTTGCAACTCAGAGTCGGCTTGTCCCTTTGCCTTCCAGGCCATTAATGACCTCTTGCTTCTTGACCAGGAACCTTCCTTCCCCAACTCCCAGGATGGAAAACTCCCTCATGCAAGGTCATGAATCCAGGGGCCAAGTGACCCTGGCCACCTGTGCTGAAGCACAGGGTGTCTGTCTGAATCTGAGTGGATGGAATTAACACCCTGTTCTGAATGAGCTGAGATGGATTAAACACCTAAGACCAAATTAATTGGTGACAAACACAGAATGAAGACCATCAGAGGCTGTCCCCAAGTGCTCTGCTCCTTTCACACAAGGAAGGAGATGGGAATTGTCAGGACAGGGAAACACCACCTCGAGAGTGAGCGCTGGGCCCCTTTGTAGGGCGAGGGAGGGCTTCTGGCCAGGCAGCTCTCGGCAGCCTCTGTGTGCTGGGCTCTGCCCAGAGGTTCAAACAGCCCATTTCTTTGATTATAGAAATGTTACAAGACCATTGTTTTTTAAAACCTAAGAAACACAGAAAAAATGCAAAGAAGATGACAATACTGAGCAGCATCTTACAGGTGACATTTTGGGGTATTTCTCCCCAAATTCTGCTCAGGGCGGATGCACCCTGAGACAACACAAGAGGCTCTGCAGTGTGAGCCATTTGCAGCGCTGCTCTTTTCCTAGCTAAGATCATGTCCTGTACCTTGTCCCGCAGAATTTGAATAGCTTGTTGAAACTGGGGGAATTAAAGTTTGACCTGTATTATTCTTTCACTGAGTACAATGACTTCATTTAACTACAGATACTGGAAAACCAGAAGTTACTTTTTTTTTTTTTTTTATAGGAAAGAAGTCCTTAGAGAAAGGGAGCTGGTACAAGAGAGCTCAGAATTTGTAAACGAAGAACAAGTGGTCAGATCCTGCAGGCGCGTGACGCATGGTCCGTAGGGGCACATCAGGGACCCCGAGGAGGGGCAGGGATGCCCACTGAGTGGCCCTCTGACTTTGGCCCACTTTGGCTGTTCTCTGCAGGGGTCCTGGTGGGCCCCATGGGCAGACCTGCGGGGAGTGCTGGTCTAGGTCTGTGCTTCCTCCCTGCCCCGTCATGTCTTTGGCTAGCAGTGTCACTAAGCTGTCCTTCTGGGCCTGGTGTCCTATGCCCCACAGGTGACGAGACTCCCGTGGATGCCGCCCCTGTGGTTTCAGATGCACTTGGGCACAAAGGCTCTAAAGCTCTGTCCACTGCAGCACTGGGCCCGACAGCGGGGAGGAGCGCAGTACAGGAGCAGCAGAGGGTGCTGAGGTCCTTGGAGTGGAGCTAGGGGCAGGACGCTGGGAAGAGCATTTCTGGGAAGAGCTGAACATGCCTTGGTCCTCCCAGGAGAAGTCTAGGTAAGGAGGCACCAGGAGGAGAAGGCGCCAATTCCCAGTGGAGACAGAAGTTGAGGCTGTGGGGAAACTGAGGCAGGCCAGGGTGGCTGGAGTGTGGAGATCAGGCTACTTGAGCCTCGTGTGTGCAAGTCCTTCAAAATAGGTGGCGCTTGCCACATGGTGACACCAGAGTGAAATATAATAAAGGCATGGCAAAGACTGAATGAAGCGCAGAGTCCTGTGGCAGTTGGAGTTCAAGTGGACTGAAAGCGGGAAGGGAAACACAAGCAGCTGAACACGTTGAGGAAGAGAAATGTAGGGTGGCAGAGGCAGAACTGACCGCAAGCTCACAGTGGATTTGGGGGGGGGGTTAATTTGTTTTAATTCCCAGCGTTTGTTTAGAGGCTAACAGGAATACACTCATGTATTCAGTGCTCCTGTCTTATTAGACCATTTTTATCCATGACTTCTGTATCCCAAGAACAGAAACAGTGAACACTCACATTTTTGTTCGCCATGAATTGCCATCGTTGTGTTCAGTAGTTTCACAAAGAGCTGGAACCTCACAGAGGCTTCTGAATTAAATTAGCTTTCAGCACCATTTAAAGTTCTTCCATTCTATTAATTCAGCGGACAATCAAGTTGTTTACTTGTTGACTTTTATCCACAGGCACTCAATCAAACCAGCTATCAAAGAAGGACACCTATTAGTTGTTAATTTCATATGTTAGATAGGGATCCTGCAACTCCTGTTTATATCTGTTTGATAACCTTCTAATCTTCTCGGCCATCTCAGGAACAGTAGCATTAACTGCTCTGCCATCTATCTTGATTAACAACGTGGGAATTCTGGCCGATAAGCCCAGGCCCGAACTTCTACAGACGCCCGCAGCCCTGAGCAGCGGTGCGCCAGGCACTGTTCACCCAAACCTGCAGCATGGCTGCAAATCACAGCTCTGCGCCTTCTTGTTTTAAGCAGACAAGTGCTGGTCTAATGTAGGAGCTTTAGTTAAGAATTGTGGAGTGTGAGTGCGTCAGACTTCCACCCCCATTTTCCATTCTCTGGGCTTGGGAGTTTAGAGATTGCGCCCTACACTGGCCTCGAGCATTCTAGGTCAGGTAACTGGACCTCTAACGGGATGCCTTGCACCTCCCGGGTACTCAGAGACACCAAATGTAGCTCCACACAGAGCAGACGCCCTGCATTTCAGGACCGGCAGACTACTTGCAAATGGAATTACATTGGTTTTAGAGGCAGGGAGGGAGGGAAAGAGAGATGGCAGGGCTCTGGGCATCCCAGGACTTCCTGAGAACACACAGGGAGGGGGTATGGGCCAGGTGTGTGGCTGTCACATGGCTGCTGTATGGAGTAACATGCAGGTAGCATCAGTGAGACCCAGTATTGGCCTGCAGTGTAAAGGGGAACATGGGGTGAACAGCTCCTGGTGTGGGACCCCCGGAGCTCCCACAATGAAGGTCATCAGGTGGGGGACCCTCATGTCATCTCACAAGGGCTTTCCTGGCACATTGGGTAAAATGTCTCAGGTGGATGTAGGCTCAGGTACCCCTCAGCCTGAGGCCCGTGCAGACGCCCCCTTCCTTTCTCCTCCCCCAGAGCTGTGAACATGAGGCCCTAATCTGTTTCTGAAGCCAGGCTCACTTTCCTGAGGGCCAGCCAGGTTGTGTTTTGGCCTCCTGATGCAACTTCAAGCTCCGTGGGGCCAGGGTGCATGTGTCGCTGTCCACTAGGAGCGTGGTCATTCTGGAAGTGCCCAGCCTCCCTCCTGGCACAGCCAGACCTTCAGGGGTTCTGTCCATCTGTCCTACAGGTCCTGGGAGCATCCTTTCCCTCCATGCCCCAGCTCACGTCCGCACCCCATCTGCTCTCAGTGCTGCAGTGCACTTCCATCCGGTTTCTGTACACACTCCTTCCTCGAGTGCATTTACCCGTGGCTGTGGACACTTCTCTTTTCTTTTACTTCTATTTTCTTCATTTATTTGTTTTTCACAATGGAGTCCTCTATGTTGATGAGTCTGGCCTCAAGCTCCTGGGCTCCAGGGACTCTCTTGCCTCAGGCCTCAAGCAGCTTAGATCACTGGTGTGGGAACTGTGCTGGCTTTGGAGATGGCTCTCACAAAGCTGCCTCTGGTCACTCACTGCTGCTTGGTGTTCTTTAGCAGCCCAGCTTCTCAGATGCAACTCCCCTCTCAGCTCTCTTTCTATCTCTCACTTCTGGGTGCAGATCTTCCCACACCCCCTGGCTTAGGTCTCACATGTCATGTCTTTCCCCATGAGGTAAAATTTGCTTCTAATTCCCTTCTTTTAGATTTTTTTTAGATATGGAAACATTTTAATTCTACTCCCCCTTCTTCCCTTCCTCATTCCTCCCTCCGTCCTTCCCTTGTTCCTCCTTTCTTTCTTCCTTTCCTCCTTACCTCCCTTCCTCTCTCACTTCTTTCTGCTCCTTCCTTCCCTCTCTCCCTTCCTTTTTCTCTTCCTCCTGCTTCCTTCCCTGCCCCCTCTTCTCTCTCCCTCCTTCTTTCCCTCCCTCCCTGTCTCCCTCCCTCCCTCCTTCCTACAAATAGCAGCAGGCACCAGACCTCGCTACATTTGCAAAGTGCACAGTCTTGTCCCTGAGGATCTCGTAGACCAGGGGATGTGCCTGGTGCATCCACAGATAAAGGGGTAGAGATCGAGGTGCATGGATCACAAGAGTGTTCGGAGAATCTGCAGCCATGCTGAGCCTTACAGTGCAGTGACTCATCTCTGGAAGCAGGCAGCCGCTGGGAAAGGCCTTCCCAAACACTGAGAGGTACTTGGGGAAACCCCAGAGGTAATGTGTGAACTCCGGGGATGGCAGGAAGGAACACAGAAAACGAAGCCAAATTGTTAGGCAGGGCTTGGGGAGGGATTGCTGTATGTCTTTTTTTTTTTTAAATCTTGGTCTTAACCATCCAGCAGAAAAGTATAGAAATGAGGTGTGAAAAGTGAAGTCATGTTAGTATGCTGAGCTGTGGAAGGCTCAAGTCATCAGATTCAGACATTGCCAGTCCTGTGGACAACCCACTACTACTGTGGACTACTGGACTATGTTGGAATATTTTGCTGAATTCATGCACCTACAATATTTGGATGGCAATGGAATACACCTCTCTGACAAAACTAAAGAAAAAAAGGTGATATAATGAAGAACCATTTTATATCTGCATATATAGACTAGTTAGGATAGATATATAGTTACTTTCTCTTAATTCAATAAGAAGAAAGATTTGTACTAACAGAGTTTGGACAGGATATCATGTCTATATCTTGTACTATGAATAACCACTAGAAGACAACAATATGCAATGTATTAATTGTTGTAATTCTCCTACCAGCCTGTTTTGAATCTGTCTCATTGCAATTTTTTTCTCAATAAAATTAATAAAAGAAACTTAAAAAAAACTTTGAGATTTGTCTTCCAGGTGGTGGCCCCAGGCATGAATTCTGGTATGCAGGCTCCTGCATGGAAACCTTGTGGAATTGGTGTAGGGGAAGAGGTGAGTAAGTGGACAGGACAGAGAGAGAGAGGAAGAAGGAGAGAGGGAGAGGGACAGAAAGAGACAGAGACAGAGACAGACAGACAGACAGAGGGACAGAGAGACAGAGAGCAGAAACTTATTTCCTCCTTGATTTTACTGTCCTTCATTTCTATGAGTCCTCAGGACACTGGAGAGGCCTTTCCTGATTCCTCACAATCCCCAATCCTGCCGTGCTGGGGGGCAGCACAAAGGGCCACGTGGATTAGGAGGTGGGCCTCCTCTCATGGACTGACAGGCCAACGTCTCTTCCTTCCTCCTGATTTCATGGAGTGCTGTGGCTGGACACCATCCAGGCCCTCTCCAGGCTCCTCACTGCTGACCGCATCAGGTGCAGAATGGGCGTGTTGTCTGAACCTGCTGTCTGGGAGAGCACGGCTTTGGGACAAGGGACACTGACCCAGCTTGTGCTGAAGTGGCTGTGTCCCTCCCTGCCTTCAGCTCCCAGTACCTCAGAGGAGAAGTGATCAGGCAAAAGCACAATTCAGCATTGCTGCCTCCACCCCTTGTGGCCCATATAAACTTATACCTTATATATTTATATGTCACTAATTTATACATTTTACTTATATTTGCCTACATCCTGTCACCTCTGTTATACCTAAGGACTTGACTAAAGGTATTTTGTTTTTATCAAAACACCAGATGCTGTATAGTTTGACCAATTAGGCCAACCTGCACCTTCCCAAGTACAGGGAGACAAAACGGAACCCTGGGGATGGGGCCTGGCAGCATTTGTGTGAGCACTGCTGTGGGTTTGGTCAGCATCTCAGAGACACCAGGGTGGTGCTGGCGCTTGGTTCTGTCCACTTTGCCTGACGATGGATGGCCAGCCCCTCCTCCGCTGCTTTGTACACCAACCTGGCTCTGCCTCCCTCCTGGAAGCATGGTCCTACCAGTGGCTAGAGTCTCTGCTCCACCATGAAGGGGGCAGGATTGGGTTTTAGTGTGGGTTTTGTGGGGTGACGCCATGGAACCCAAGTGTGAGTGGGAAGCCAGCAGACATTTCTGGCCTTGGAATGTGCCATGACAAATGGGCCGTACTTCTTCTAGATGTCATTTTTTATGGCTACACTTATATTAGTGTACTGTGAGCATCACAGTTACTTGACTGGTTGGTGCATGAGCA
The DNA here is from genome assembly GCA_004027165.1 of Ctenomys sociabilis. NCBI lineage: Eukaryota > Metazoa > Chordata > Mammalia > Rodentia > Ctenomyidae > Ctenomys > Ctenomys sociabilis. The sequence goes on from PVKA01004361.1 coordinate 31,680, forward strand.
CTGCCTTGGTGTTCTACTTTATTACTTTCTTAATACTAATACTAATGATAATGGATTTTTCTAATGGTAAGAGCCCTCTTAGGAGTTCCTATGTGCATGCATTCTTAATGCAATTAACTTACATTTTTTATTGTGTACTTTGAGCAAAATACAAAGGGTTGCAGTTTGCTATGTGGTTAAAATTGAATGCTAAGCTCTTAACTCTAGAAGGAACATAGCTGATTAAAAACAGCATGGACTTGATCTAAACAGAGGCTCTCTGCTTACACACAGGGGCTGTCCTGGAGACTCAGGGGTTGGATAGGAATGGGCTTCTATAGGGAAACAATGTATGTGGTATTCAACTCTTGGAGATTTGCAAAGGCACCAGGCCATGCTTGGCAATACTTTCCCACTATGAAATGCAAGACTTGACTATTCTCTGCAGAGATTTACAGTCTAACTGAAGAGAAAAGGAAAAATTAAGTTACTGGGGCTAGAATTACAAAAAGAAATGCTCATGGGAGGTTTAATGGCCCAAACTTCAGAATGAAGTTTAAATTTGTGTTAATAAAATAGTCCTGTGACCTCTTGGAATTCTGTAAATGTCCCTGGTTTTCGTTAGATTCTTGGGAAATGGAACCATGGCAAGCAGTTAGTCCTTTTGGTAAGGGGAGGAAGGTGGTCTAAAAGTTGAAGAGAGCAGGAGCGCACATCCAGGCGCTTGGGGTAAATGGATTCTATCGGACCAGAGCCCTCAGGGGGATGTTTTTCTAGAGTCACTCAAGTGCAGCCATGAAGTCAAAGCAAGGATATTGCTATCTTGTTTTCTGCTCAAATGTTAGTAATTATGGAAGGTTAAAAAATGTATTCTTGCATTTTTGATTATGTAACTGTGGTCCAGACCCCACAGGTGAATCTAGAAACAATCCAGAAGCGTCTGGCCCTCGGGGACTGCCTTTTGGGAAACTGCATTTTCTCTGGTTTCTTGGTAAAAGCGTCTTTTTCTTGGTGGAAACCTGGCATCTTAGTCTCCCCATATCCTCTCTTCTGAACTGTCCTTTGCCTTCTTTCTTTGCTGGGAATAAGTGATAACAACTGCAACCTTCAGTGTGGGGTCGGGGCGCAGGATTACTTTTCTACCAATTCCTTCCTGAAAAGCAGTACCCAGTGTTTTTTTTTCTTTAGTTATTTAGTTGGCAAGTACTTTTAATTTTTGAGACAGGATCCCTCTCTCTCTCTGTCTGTCTCTCTCTCTTTCTCTGACAAGAGCTCTTTTATTTGGGACCTGTCCTCTCTATACATGCAGGGCACTACTTCTTCGTCTTCTCCTCCTTGGACAGGGTCTTGATGATCTCTTCCTTCTTGGCTTGGAGGTGTTCCTCACAGCGCTTGCGCGCTTCCCTGGTCTTCAACCTGTGAGCCTTAACCTGGTCAACCAGGAGCTTTCTGCGGGCCGCGTCCTCTTTTAGCTTGTGGTTGTGCTCCGTGAGGATCCGCTTGCTCTTCAACACATTCCCCTTCTCCTCAGGCACAGGCTGTGGTACATGTGCCGGTCGATCTTCTTAGATTCCCGGTATCTCCAGAGCAGCCTGGGCAGGATCTGCATTCTGTGCTCCCAGGTCACCTTCCTCGGCATCCGGGCATGGGCCATACTCTTCCGCGAGCCAAGGTGTTCTTCCGGCATCATGCCTGAAAATGGACGGTCACAGGCTTGTGGATGATTAGCCCATCTCTGATCAGTTTCCAGATCTGCTGATGGGAACTGGCATTGACGATTTCATTGGTCTCATTGCTGTCCAGCCAGACCTTCTTTTGCCACAGCGAAGGATGGTAGAGGCCAGCCTTTTCTGAAGCCTGACCATACGCATGGCTGCGGCCGCCTCAGCAGAAGGAAAGAGCCTTGAGACAGGATCTCACTGTGCAGTTCAGGCTGGCCTTGTGCTCCCTTTGTACCCCTAGGCTGATCTCAAATTCTCAGGCATCCTTCTATCTCAACCTTCCAAGTGTTGGGATTACAAGCGTGCGCCACTACACCTGGTTCCTGGGCCAGCCCTGTGCACCTGGGATCAGGGGCTGACATGGCATTTGGGGACCGGGATCAAACTTGGGTTCTTGTGCTTGCCAGATAGGTGCTTATGCCTCTGAGCTATCTTCCCAGCCATAGCAAATACTTTTTAATCTATTCACCATGTTACATAGTCTGTTAACTGAATATGTGCTTTGAGCATATAAATCCAAATATTTAATTTCCACACAAACGCCAAAATTTACGGACTGTTTTCCCCAAACTGTATTATATACCTGTGTCTTACCTCCCCTGGGACTTCTGCCATTCTTTTTGTTTTAAAAATTGTTAACCTTTGTTTTATTTTTTTGTGTAGTGCTCAGGATACAAAACAAGACTTCTATCTGCTACTCTGGGGCATTTTGATAAAGTAAAATCATGACAACCTTACTCTGAGGAGTCCAATATTTTTTCCATCCATCCCATCCAGTAGTAATGAGCACATCTTAGTTGCGATAATTGCATTAATGTTTAACATCTCAGAGCACTGAGAGAGCACTCCACAGCCAGCTCTCCTGATCTGACAGCCTCAGAGGGATGCTCTGGAGCTCGGCGCCCTGGAAGGGGACATCTTCATTGCTGAGCAGAGATGTGAAAGGAAGGGAATTAGCATATGTTGGTCATTAATAAGGAACAAGCACAATGTGAAGTATTTTTTGCAGCAATTCTTATAACCGCCACAGGCAGCAGGAGCAACACACCCTCCTAGTAAATGTGACTGGGGAGACACCTGTGCGAGGGCTCAGGACCAGCAGTAAACAGGCTCGGGTCCCTGCACAAGCCTACTTGGTCAAAGAATCCATCTTCTTCAGCATTTTATGCTGTTCCCTGGCACTGTGACCATGGAACAGAACACGGCGCTGGAGTGAAAAGCTTGAGCATAAGCACACTACAGCCATGGAGCCATGGGAAGTGTCAACATCTGGAGCTCTGCAGCCCAGTTGGTCAGGAAAGCATCAAACACCTGCCAAGTTGGTTGTGAGAATCAAACAAGATGAGGCATCCATAAGTCCCCCATAAAAAAAGTTATGACCAGTGTGCTCAAATTTGCATGCTTGACATTCTGCTCAATAGTTTTAATGTATTTACTATCTTACTCACCTTAAAATCCTATGTGATTATTTTTATCCTTGTTTTACATGAGAAAATGGAGGCATAGAGGGGCTAAGGATCTTGCCCCAGGTCCCATAGTTTGTTAAATTGCAAAGGCAGGATTTGAACCCATGAGGTCAGGATTTGTAATGAGTGCTCTTATTCATGGGTAGGCACCATGTAAGTGAAGGAACAGCTTGAGACTTCAGAATAAATCTCAGAATGACACAAGGCATTAGTGAGGCCAGAGCCACTGATGGTTTTGTAGAAGTGGAGCAGGAGCAATGGAGCATCCCACCATCCAGTGTGACTGTGGAGGACTGGAGTAGAAGGCCACGTGCCCAACCCACACGGGTACAGCCAGCAGGCCTGGGGGTCTGTAGGGACCACCATGAGATGCTCTGCGGTGATCCCCTCCCAGTGGGCACTTTGGAGCTTGGTGATATGGCCCCGGAGAACAGGAAGGATCCTGCCAGGGAAGCCGCCTTCTAGAGCCGCAGCCTAAAACACACGCTTATAAAATAAAAGAGGGAGCTGCCCGGGGACATGGATGCTCACAGGCCAGAGTGCAGGGTACACACTTGCGGCTTGTGCACTTCTATTACCACCCCTGCCATTGTAAGTGACAGACATTAGGATTCTGTGAACACTTTTGTCTTCGGCATTGGCGAAGCCTGGGTGGCTGTAGTACATTTTTCAGCATGATTCTGTTCCTGAATTTCACTCTGATCTTTATCCTGCACTCTGTCCTGTTTGCTTCAGGTTTGGTTTACTCCATTCCCCTAATGAGACTATGTAACATGGTGAATAGATTAAAAAGTACTTGCTATGGCTAGGGAGATAGCTCAGGGGCATAAGCACCTACCTGGCATTAATAAGAGACAAGCACTATGTGAGAAGGTGGAATTACTGACGCGGCTGAGCAGGTCCTTTCTGGTGGTGGTGGTGGGGGCACCGCAGAGTGTCTCTCACTGCACTGAGACACAGGAAGCCACAGCCCCACGGGGTCAGCCTTACCCAGCCTTGATCACCTCCAGAGTGCCCCACCTCCAAATGCCAGAGTCAGATTAAATCTCACGCTCTCTGTACTCCACAAGCCCTAGTGCTGATGGGTCACTGTGCAGGTGAGTGTGAAAGCTAGACCACCAGCGAATAGAGACCCCAAAGTCGAATGGCTCAAGCAAGCCAAGATGTGTTTTTCTGTCACACGAGCGGTCACCTGGGGAAGGTCTCCTCACTGAATGCATCCAGAAGCCTGGGCCAGCAGTGGTGTTCTCCTGGCCAACATTTTCCTTCCATGGTTTCTACTGCTGCTGTCTTCTTGGTAGAAAGGTCAGGTGCACGTAAGGGCATGTGAACTCCTAGATGTGGAAGTGATGTGTGTCTTCCTGTTCACACAGCATCATGGACTCTGTTTATGTGTTCACCTCTGTCCTGGAGAAGCCATAAGCTTCTGCTGTTGAGAAATACCTTGGCAGATGCACCTCTGCTGCCAGAGAAGCAGGGGAGAATGGATTAGAAGAGACCATTGATACTTTTTGGCTTGGTAAGGATTTATACTCCATGCAGAGGATGAAGAGTGCCTATTGGCCAGTTTTAAGCCAGAGGTAGGAATCAGATTAACACAGTAACATGATGTCTATGGTAAAAAAGAGTTTAAGAATGGAGGAGGCGACTGCCAGTGAAAATTGCTGTGGTGGGGTAGCGTGAGCCATGGTGGGGTAACAGCCAAAGGCCAACCCCTGAGGTCTCTGCCGCAGGGGAAAGTACTGAGTGTGGAATGGGGGCCGTGAAGGACAGAGCCTGAGCGGAATGACCTGTGGCTCAGCTTTGAGGGACAGAGGAGTGGTGGCGCCTCTAAGGCAGGAGCACACAGACCAGACTAGGGGAGGCTGGGATTGCCTTCTGTGCCTCTTGCGCTTCAGAGCAGCACTTCCCCAGCACCTCAGGCAACCACGGGAAGGTGGGTAGGAGTCCATTCCTTGCCCTTGGTGTGGGGGAGATGCTTCCGGCTACTGTCACAGATGCGGGAGAGGGTCAGCGGCACTACTCACAGCCTTCGAGGGCTTGGCTCTTGTCCGCTGGGCCTGTGGCAGCCGACTGTCTCAGATACCTGCCACATCTTTCTCTGGATTTCGTCAAGGCTCACTTTTGCTTCCTTGTTGAATCCCCTCTCCTTCTCTCTCAGCCAGTGTTGTGGAAACATTCTATAAATCTGGTGCATTGCATCACCTGAAGACACAGCTTTCAGCTCCTGGACTCTTAGTTGGTAAGAGATTGTCAGATCAAGAAGCATAAAGACGGCCTTGAGCATTTGCTGTTAGGGTTTTGTCCACTATGACGGGATCTGATGCTCAGATTATGTAACAGAGGCTGTGCAGGTTCTAATTTAGACCTGTGCTTAACGAGGAGCAGGATGGGTTCATCCTGAGGAGCTTTTCTCCTCGGTGTAACCCTAGGCAGCACTGAATTTAAAGGTTACAGCAGGAGACATAGCAGGTTGGAATCCTGAAGTTCACTCAGTTTCACTCAGCTTCAGGATGCGCCCATTCCATAAAATGCATCCATCTCAAGACTCCCTAAAAGGCAAAACACACCCTCTTAAAACAGTTCAGAGGATAGAGATCGTTATCTCTTACAAAGGGAAGGAAACGAGACAGCTGTAAATAATAAGTTCTGAATAGGGATGACGCACTGCCTAATCAATGTCTTCCAGAATGGGCAAGTGACATCTCTTTGTTTTTGCAAATAAAAACCTTCCTACCATCACAATATAAACCATTATCTCTGCAGGCAAGGTATATTTAGAAATGTACAAAATGTACATTTCCTGCCAGCCTCCAGATCAGTAGGTGGAGATCTAAAGTCATGCAAATGTTACAGTAAATGCTGGCAACCAATTTCTAATTATTCCATATCAGCAGATTTGTGAGGAATATAATTTATTAAAAAAGAACAGTTTATGATCAGCAGACCTTGGTTATGACTGTTTAGGAATTCAGTGCATTTTGATCTAATCACAAAATCAAAATATTCATGAAACACAATGATATCTCCCCAAAGCAGCCGGGCAGCCATTAATTTTGAAATTCGGGTAATTTATTAACACTTATCTGAAGCTGTAAAAGCTTACCTCTGTGTTTGTAATACGGAGAAAAGTGAAAGCAGTTTTAAAACTGATTCCTAATGATTTATAATGGTTTGCTGTAATTTGAGCCAGAAATTCAATTAAAATGTATGTCTAGTTTTGTTTCAAGATCTTTAGTTAAAAATTCTATTAAAATTCTATTTCCTTCTTGCATTAAATGTATCTGTTATCTGCATATACAAGAAATATAAGAAAATTCTATCATTTATTCCCCAGTCTCCATAAATGCTTTAAGAAAGCACTCATTTCTATTTCATAATTCTGCTAAGGTAGCATTTGGAATTTATACGCAGTGGAGGAAGAATGACTGTATATTCTATTTTCTTAGTAAGGAAGGAAATCTAACTGAATATTTAGGGACAAGTGAAGTGATATTTGTCACTTTATCAAACTAGGGGAAAATAAGTAAAATGAAACAGACATTTTTGTCTCCAAATTATCAATTTAATGAGGAGTCTCTAAGTCATTTAAAATGATCACATTCCAGAGAAAGGGTAGAAACAGGGATGAGACGTGAGGAGCTCGAACAGTCAACTCCCCAGCACAAATGCAGGCAGACTGCAGCCCTGCAGCCCTGCTCTAGGTGGAAGCTGATATGCATATGGGCACGCGGCGAAGACCACGGCTGGCTGACGGGGACCCTGACAAGTGCTCCTTTTTGTTTTGTGCTATTGTCATGACTTCAGTAAATATTACAGTAACTACCAAATGCAAACATTAAGAGAATTGGTTTGTGTCTTAGTTTTGTGGTCATAAGAGTCTGTGACAGAAGCAGTAGTGACCTTAATAATTTATGGTGCATATGCTACCTTTAGATACTATAAGAGTTTTCAAATATCTCTATCTTCTCAGTAATATGTATAAGACATAAGAACATTATGCACATTGTACAGAAGTGATGGCAAAGAGTGCACAGTGTCTCACAGAGCTGGTGCATTAGTCATGCTCCTGTAGTTGGCACAAACACCCCACATTCTGGGGAGAAGTTTTAATTTGGCTCATGGCTTCGGAGGGTTCAGTGTATGCTTCAAGCATAAGCTTCATGGTGGAAAGGCTCCATAGAGCATGCTGTGTACTGCATGTTGTCAGGAAGCAGAGAGAGGAGGAGGAGGAGGAGCCAGGAATGAAGTCATACCCTTAGCAACCACCTCCTCCTTACAGGCCCTGCATCCCAACACCCATGAACTCATCAGTGGACTAATATAAGGATGGGCTTGACCCTTTCATGATCCAATGAAGGAGCCCAATGAGTGTGATAACAAAGACAGCAAACAGGCTGTTTGGCTTCATGATCTGAAATGGAGGAAAGCTGAGGGGAGGGAAAAGAAAAGCCAGAGGAGGGCCAGAGGCCAGCAGTTGTCCCCAAGCTGCTCTGGAGTCCATCCTGGGGTGAACTGGGCTTGTATAAAAGACTAGTATCAGTCAATCATGCTTTCTCACTGAACCACTCTTTTAGCAAGAACCATAGAGACCTCCTTGCTAGTAACTAGGTGCGGTGTGTTTGTACTCTTAGGTGGGCCAGGATCTGAATCCTCAGGAGATCAGTTTTCTGCTCCATACACCAGGTCTGGGCAGGGCTTGTAGACAAACCTTGTGAATTATGGAATGGAGGGAAAATGCTAGAGCTGGGGCAGAGGTGGGTGTTGACAGAGTAGACCTGAGGGTGAGGTAGGCAGAGAGATTAAATTAGGGTTGGGCAGGATACTGACAGCGAATTTTCTAGGCTTAGTTAATTGGCTCCATAAATCCATTTGCTAGTAAAGGCCTTGAAAAGATTACCTACAGCAGGGTGACATACTGGGGCCTACTGGGGCCTGGGCTCAAAGACAGCAGGTGGGAAGCAGTAAGGAAAATGGGGACTCAAATGCACTGCAGTGCCCAGGGTGCTTTCCATTGAGGAGACGGGAAGCCAGAGGCCCAGAGTGACAGGCATTTGGGACGATCTGGAGGAAGCTCCCCTTGGGTTGGTCAGGCCATGCCTTGATAGCTGAGCCGTCTCTACCAACTGTCTCTGTCCTTGAGGAATATAACTGCAGGTGCTGGATCAATGGCTCTGTTATACTTACAATAAGAAGGAAGTTTGGACTCATTGGTAGAAAATACCTCCTGGTGGGCAGTTTGCTTGCTTGTCTGTCCAAGAGAAAAAAAATGACAGGGACCATCCCAATAGCCAGTGGGAGGAAGACATTACTTGGGGATAGGGGTGGAGCACAGCTAGATAACTCGAGCAGAAATGGAGCCCAGGCCCCTCCAGGCTCCTTGCTGTGGTTATACACAGTGCACAGCGACTAGCAACAACTAGTAGAGGGAGAGTAGGCTGCAGGGGCAGGATGTGGAAGAGTCCTCCGAAAAGCAAGGGTCACATGGGAGCGGAGGTGCCGAGGGCCTGGAGGGCAGCTTCCTACCACTTTCTCCACTCTACATCTCAAGAATGAATGGAAATTCTTACACTAGAAGTGAAGTGCTCCTCTGTGCATTTAATGTTTTTGTTAGTAATAAGTTGTTTGTGTTAATTGCATTGCTTTCTATCAGTTTGTAATGAGTTATTTTCTCCAAGGCAATGGCACATGGAAAGATCTCTAAAGGTTATTTGTGGAAGGGTGGGGCTGATAAAGAGTCACATGGCCAGGGAACCTCCCACAGGGTCATGTCACTGAGAGTAACCAAAGGACACAGAGTACAGTTGCTGAGGGTTAGTGAGTATTTGAAAATGTTGTGTTGAGCTGAGATGGGGACAGGCTTCTTGGACACATGAAGAGTAGTGAGCACACGTGGAAATATTTAAGAGTTCTGAGCAAAAAATTGAAGCAGCTTGTTAAAAATCAAAACAATTTGACCAGGATTAATTGCCATAACAGCAAGGAAATGCATGTCTATTGTTTTGACAGTTCGGAGTGTATTTGTTCCTTGTTGTTAATTCACTGGGTTTTCTTGGAGCAAGTTCTTTATTCCTTTATCATTGAACTTCTTCCATAAATATTTTACATTTGATGTTTTTGCTTCCTCTTGCTGATTCTTCTGTTAATTGTTCATGCTTCAACTCCAGAGAAACAGCTCTCCTTAACCCCTCTAATAATCTCTTAATCACCAACGTCAAGGCTTGCTGCAGCCATCACTTTCTCTAAGGCATTGATTTCTGCTAGCGCTGTTTGTCACTTTTAATTTTTTTTAAACCAAACTCACTTGTTCCCTCTTTCTTCCTTCTAGGTCCATTGAGCAGCTTTCTGGGAATGTGTCCTTAGTCCACGTGTAGGGTGACAGCCCAGTCTTCCTGGCACTTGGCCAGGGCCCTTTCCGGGTGCTGTTCTATCCAAGCACTGGGTAAGGGAAGTGGCTTCTGCAGAGCGCCGTGGCTCTGCTTTCAGCTGCACAGCAGAGCAGTCGCACAGGAGCTTCCCCAAGCCAGGTGCTTACAGTCGTTCTGTGCCAGCCCTCAGAAGGCACCTTACAAGTTTTTTGAGAATCAGCAGTTAGCAGAACCTGCACTTGTGTTCACAGCCCGTTTGTTTCGCTGAAGCCAAAGTAGGCTTGGGTTTATCTGCATCGTTTTAAACAAAATAATTTAACTTTTACTACTGTTGCTTTCTTATAGTTTGTTGATTTTCTTCTTCTATATTTTTTATGACTTTTCTTTGTTGATTTATGTGGTCCAAAGTTTGATCCATTCATCCATCTATCCATCCATCCATTTATCCATCCATCCATCTATTCATTCATCCATCCATGCATTTATCCATCCATGAATTCACCCATCCATTGATTATTTTATTTTAAAATCTTTTATTTTTAAATTATATTGCCATGCTTTGAATAGGCAAGTTAGAAGGAGCCCTCAAGAGTAAGAAGTTTGTAGCTTGATATGAGGGCAGTACACAAAATAAGTTGAGCATTGCTAAGTTTTTTAATCTGTGAGAAACATTCCAGTAACTAATTCCTCCCTTCACTGGGATCTGGAACATATCCCTGGCTCATAGTGAATATATTTTTTTCATGGCTTTTGAAAGAAAGTACCAAGTGGATATTAACAGTTTTCTCTTATGTTCGTAGACAGTCTACTCAAGTTTATTCCAGTAGGTTTGTATTATTTTCATTAAGTTTTTAGTAGAAAAAGGTTCTAGCCCCTCTTTTGCAAAACTCTTTGCTGCCCATTTGCCTTGTTATTTGCCTTTTAATGTGTTACAAGAGTTTTAAACCTTCCCGCTTTTTGTTCCCTGCCCTCTACATTTAGTAGAGTAGCTGGTGGGTAGGCCATGCAGGCTCTGTCCTCAGGAATGGCCCGGTGTCACTGGGCATTCTGGTAGTGGACTCTTGGTACAAAGCGTGAGTCCAGCCAGGCTTTTCCCCTGTGGCTTCCAGTGTTTCACTGTGCAGGGAGAAGTTGTGCCCTGCGTGCGAGGGTGTGGCCAGTAAGCCCCTGTCTATGAACAGCTGGATCTCAGTTCTTCTCTTGCAGCAGCACAAAGCAGACCAAAATGGGAGCCACTGTCATGCTTCTTCATCATTTTTTTTTTTTACAGTATCCTTTTCATATTAGTGTTTATTTCCACTTCAACAAACACTGGTGTCATTAATGGTGTCCTAAGTGTTTGTCAAGTCTCATGAGAAACTGAGAAATGTCTCTTGTATCCTGAGAAGGTTTCAGTGAAGCTGGTTGCATGGCTCCTGGCCACGCAGAAGGGCCAGTGAAAGAAGCCCTGGGGCTGCAGAAGATGCTGACTGACTGGGAGCACAGGCAGCTCTCCTCATATCACCTTTTCATTTATTGAGTGGAATGCTTGTTTTATATAAGTTACAAGATTTCTTTCACCTTAGACTATCACTGACAGTTTCAATGTAAGAAGTTAAGACCATCCTCATATTTGTTTCTTGCCTCAGTAAGTTGCTGAACACTTCTGAAAGCAATGGAGGGCACAGTAAGTAGGCTGGGGCTGGGGGGACAAGGAAGGTAAGCATGCACACCAAGCAGCTCCTGGCTTCTGGCATGTACAGTGTGTACCTGTTTGTCTCTGCGCCTAGACTCCTAACTCCGGAAGGCAGAGCTTGTGTCTGACACGTGCACGTAAAGGTGATTATTCCATGAATGGACTTTGATGTCTGTGAATTCACTGAACATTTTTAACACAACCCTCCACAGCCTCCTTTCTCCAGCGGTCCTGGCCCATGACCTCCTTCGCCAGCCAGCCCAGTTCTGTTCTTCGTCCAGTGCTCCTGGGCCCAGCACCAGGAACGAGGATGTGATGTTGGGTGCACAGTGGCATGCATGAGTTCTAGCACTGCTGGATGGACGTGGAGAGGGGGACCAATCCCGTCACTATCCAGGGCCCGCTCTTCCCTAGTTCTCACTTCCCTCCTCTTGAGTCTGACCTGGGATGGGTCCTGGCCTCATTTTACCTTGTATATTGAAAGCTTGACATCCACGTTAGTACCTCCTGTTTGGAACACAGCTTTATTCATTGTCTCCAAAGCTCTGCCGTTTTGGCTGCAGGGATCCCAAGACTGCTTGTACAGAAACTGCTGCCCAGATGGACACCACCCTAAGTGCTAGACCTTTTATTGGCCCAGCTCTGTCACCCTGGGGGACCTGGCTTTCCAGAATCTCTCACTGACCTCAGAAAAAGCTTTTGAACTGAATACCAAGTCCTGTTCCTGAGACATCAGTGGGGTCTAGGCAGTTTTTCATTATATTTTATTGTGGTTAATGGCACCTAAAAACCTTATTTAAAAAAACAAAACAAAACTGTTTTTGAGTGTTTGGTTCAGTGACCTAAATTCACTACACTCATCTTGTGCCAGTGCCATCATCCCCTGCTTGTGAAACTCTTTTTTGTCGTTCGAAATTGAAACTTGGTAACCATGAGAAAATGACTGCCCCTTTCCTACCCTTCCCTGCTACTGGTAGTCACCATTCAACTCTCTGTTTCTATGATTTTGACTAATTTACATGCTTCACTAAGTGGGAGCACATAGCAGTTGTCTTTCTGTGACTGGCTTGTGTTTCCTAGTTCAATGACCTCAATGGCTGAGCTTATGTCAGATTCCATTTCTTCTTGAGGTGGAAGGAATTCCACTGTGTCCGTCTCACTTGTCTGTTTGATCCATGAATGAACAATTAGGGTGATTTCATGTTTTAGCTACAGTGAATAATGCAGGGAACCTGGGCATGCAAATATCTTTTTAATAACATGCCTGCAATTCTTTGGAGTAAACACCCTAATTGGAATTGTATGCAGCTGGGTCAAGCAGGAATTCCAGTTCTGATCTTGTGAGGAACTGCCCTTCTGTTTTTCATGGTGGCTGTAGCATTTTAATTTCTACTAAGAGTTGGTTCCAATTTCCTGGGCACAAAGTTTCAATTTCACCACATCTTCCCTAGCACTTGTTATTTTATTTTATTTTTTGATAGCATCTGTTTTATAGCGTGCAAAGTAATGGCTCATTGTGGTTTTGATGTCCATTTCTCTAATGATCAACAATGTTGACAGCCTTTTCATGTGCTTGTTGGTCATTTCCATGTCTTCTCTGGAGAAAGGTGTTTAAGTCCTCCACCCAGGAGAGGTTATGTTATATTATGTTATGTTATTTATTTATTTATTTATTTATTTTTGTGTTACCAGGGATTGAACTCAGGACCTAGGGCTTGCCAGGCAGGAGTTTATGCTGCTGGGCTGTCTCCCCAGCCCTGGAGTCTATGTTTTGAAAAATCTGTTCTCAGGCTTTCCAGAATGAAACTTACCCTCTATTTCTAGTTAATTTCTCCTTTTTCTATAAAAGCTTTTCAGACTTCCTCAGGCAAAATCAGCTGCTTCCAGTCTGCTTTCTGTCTGTGTTTCGTGCGCACTCTGCAAGCGCTTGTCCCAGTACGCTGTCACCGCCCTGCTGTGCCTTCCCGTTTGTGCAGTAGACCTGTAACAGTGCTTTATTAATATTTACACACATAATAGCCATTCCTGTGTCTGACATGAGGCAGGTGCTAGTGAATTTCTGTTGAATGAATAAATGCATATATCATCTTATTTTAAAATAAGCAGTTTATTTTTATAGATCCCTGGATATCTATATCATGGAATCCTCAGAAATTAACAAATAAATGGGATCTACCAAGACAACTTGTATTTTTGGTTTTTACTACTAAAGACTAATGGTGATGCTCATCTAGAGTTGAGGTATCCATGGGTGAGAGCCACGAAGAATCATGAAAAGCAGTGCTGTCCCCCAGGCTGCTTCTTCTCCACCTCGTGGAACTGAGTCACTTAACGTCCTGTTTTAGGCAGCAGGTGGCCCACACGTGGAAGTCGGCTTGGCGAGCTATGTGCTTGCTAAGCTCTCTTGAATGAACACACACTCTGGCCTGCGTCTTGCAGCCCCTGCACTCAGTCGCACGGCGGCCCGCTTAGCAGTCCCACGTCTTGCAGCCCCTGCACTCAGTCGCACGGCGGCCCGCTTAGCAGTCCCACGTCTTGCAGCCCCTGCACTCAGTCGCACGGCAGCCCGCTTAGCAGTCCAGCAGTCACTAAGCTGATCCTTTCCAGTTTTCATTTCACAGACGTAAGCTCAGGCACTGGTAACCCAGGCCCTTTGGACCCATGGAATCAGGTAAGAACCATGAGAGCTCTCCACATCTGAGCTGTTTCCTCATGAGCTGACAGAAAAGTGTGCTGGTGGCCCTTGCCTGGCTGGATGTGGATTTCACGATTGCTTGTGGTTCTGCTTCTTCTGTTGTCTCTAACACCATCCTTGACATTCTTTTAACATATGTATTTTTGTACAAATTAGAAAAGCAAGAGTTAAGATGTAGAGCTTATGTGTGTGGCCACAGCTGCAGAGAGCAATTCAGCATGTCAAGCCGAGGTCAAATGAATAGGGAATGTCATTACTAAATGTAACATTTTCAGAGGGTTTTAAAGAAATTCAAGTCCTTTTTAAATCTACATTTATTTTATCTTTTTTTTTTTTTCAGGGTGATAGGTTGCACTTCTAGTTCTTGTCAGAGATTTGTACATTAAAATGACTTTAAATTTAATGATTCTAGAAATTAAATTTCGAAGTGGAGTTTTAGGTAGCACCAGTAGAATGCATATGGTTTTATTCGAGGCATAGACTTCTTTTTCAGACACAACGGGATGTACTTGCTTATTTGTAAGGATGATGTCATGCATGCATGTACTTTTCTTTGTTATGCAAAGAAGACTCTGAGATTTAGGTAATGTTTCCAAGGCCTGCGACCTGCATTAAAGACATACATTCAATCTTGTCGTGTCTAGTTAACTTTAAAAAGCTGTAAGATTCTGAAGTTTGAAACATGCACCTGTTTGGAAGCCCGTTAAATGCACGCATCTGGGGTCTCTGCAGGGCATAGTGATGGCATGCTGTAACCTGTGGTCTGTAACGTTGTGTGTGCCTGAGTCCGATGGCGCGGCAGGTGCAGGTGCAAAGCTCGAGAAGAATGGGCGGTGGGTGGAAGCACGTTGCGGAGGCAGCGCCCTGCGGTGTCTCCCTGGAAGAGCCAAGTCAGGCAGTAAGCATGACAGCAGTAGTCTCTGCCTTCTGTCTGTCCCCAGGACAGAGATGAGCAGCTGCGCAGCCCTCAGGCAGCGGGCGATGTCGAGCAGCACTGCTACCTGGCGCGGTAGCCCCCCGGGTGCCCCGAACCCTCAGACCTTTGCATTTCCGCGTGGCCACGCTGGTTGCAGCTGCTCGTGCCTGCAGATCTTCACCTGGAGACTCTTCCCAAAGCCACAGAAGTGCCCTCCACTCACCTGCAGACCAGCTCAGGAAGGCAGAGCCCTCCTACGATGACAGGTGGGAGGGAGGGACAAGCACCCTGCTGCCTTCCTCCACGTGGGAGAACCTCGGGACTTCTTCCTGGGCTCCACAGGCAATGGTGCCCCGTGCCAGAGAGTGTGCTGGGCAGTATGCGGTCCTGTGCACACTCTCTCTGCATCTCCGTTACTTTCCTGCTGCTCCCAAACTTGGAAATAAGTCCCTGTCTTGGGGTCCATTTCCAGGGCAACTTCAACTATTGTTAGTTGACTGTGTAGCTGTTTATTTTCTCTGTTTTGCTTTTAAAACACGTGTCTGGGGGAGTTCCCCTGAACCCTATTTGCACACCAGTGCCCTGTGGAGTGCTGTGGCTGTGCCTTAGGGAGGCTCCCATCGTACCGCTTGGTTTTATTTCACTCTTCACTGTACCACCCTTAGCCAGCCATCCCCAGTGTGCTGCCTGGCCTCTCCAGGTTCCACCTCACCAGCGCTGTCCCTGCGCACCGTGTCTCCTGCTGCCCTGTCTCCTGCAAAGACAGTTGTCACAACCCTGCACAGTCCAGGCCTTCCCTGACACCCTGCCTCCTTGTCTGCCTCTCCAAGGCTTTGTCTCCCTGCCACTGAATTTGTCTCTCCGGGGTCCCCAAAAGTTATGCTCTATGCGAGGCACATGCACTTGCTCCTCTATCTGATTGCATCAGCATTGTTTAGTAAAAAGGATTTCAGCCTGGGCCGAATGGGTCCATCCAGCATTCTGGCAGATTCCAGGATGAAGTCAGTGCCTTCCCTGCAGGTGGCTGTGGCCATTGTAAGAGAGAGCAGCCCCCAGCAGGGAGGGGGGCCTAGAGATGGAGGCCTTGTGTGATGCGAGAGCGTGCACTTGGCTGTTTATTTCTCAAACGGCCAGGCAGAGCTTGTTTCTGTGAGCTGGCTGGTCTGGAGAGGGTGCCTTGGGGCCCCAAGCCCGGTGGTGCTGCCGTCTGTGCTGGCAGAGGGAACTGCATTCAGCACTGGGCACTTGTTTTCCTGCTTGTTGCTATTCTTAGATCTGGAACAGATACTTGCATGGAAGGTGTGCTAGAGGGGCCGAGCTGGCGTCACCGTGGTGTAAAAGGAGTGCCTGGGCAAGCTGCCGCTGTCCTGATTCTCTGCGGGTTTGTCCCAGTTTGCTGGGCCGTGATCTCCAGAGCCTGTGGGTTAGGGTCGTTCCACGAGTGGGGACAGCTATGCGAGTGTGCAGGGACTTGGTCAACCCGTGCTGGGCCAGGAGCACCCAGCCAGGTCAGTGTTAAGCTCTCAAGCCTTAAAAGCCTGAACCTTATCCTAAGGAAAGAGAGGTTCAGCACAGGCTCAGTGAACTAGACCCACGTCCCTGGATCAGGGTCAAGGTGAGGTTCCAGACCGTCCTTCCTGAGGGTGCTTCTCTGGCTTCCTTGCAAGTGACTCCAAGCGAAAGGACTTCAGAGAGCTGTTTATTGCCAGTCTTGTGTCATTGCAGGGCTTTTCCGTTGCCAGGTCTAAAAGTCCCTCGCTGGTAAACTCTCCACTGCTGTGATTCTGGTATCTTTGCATAGCTTCATAAACCAAGGACAATAATTCTCATCAAATGTGTTTCCCAGGTCCCTGGTTCTCTGGAGTTAGGTGAGCCAGCTGGGTGGGTCTGGCCAGTGGAATGCCTGTTGGTACTAAACTGAGGCAGCGGCAGTGCTGTCCATCTGTGTTTTCCCTCACCTCTGTTTTGGAGGCTAACAAGGTCCCACATGGAAGTCCCTTGGATGGCTTTATTCATAAGCTAAGTATGAACCAAGGTCCCAAGGAACATACAATGCCAGCAAAAAACTTCTTCTGGTGCACAGAGTTACTGAGATACTGGATTAGTTTTAGCCATAGTACTTTGAGCAATTTGCAAATTGACACCTGCAAGAGAGTGGGACAGAAGAGAAGAGCAAGAACTTGTTACCTTGGTCTCGTGGTCAGGCCTCAGGTAGTTGCTAAGTACGCCGACCTAGGAGGCTGGCAAGTTGGCTGTGTCTGGACCTGTACCTCAGTGTCACCAGAGCACCTCATCCACAGATGAAGCAGTCTACCTGCTGCCGTCGCGGGAGGCTCCCCGCAGTGGGCCTGCGGAGAAGGGCAACATAATGGTAGGGTGGGGCCGCTGCATAGTTCAGGGCACCTGGGCGACAGAAGGCGCAATATTGTCGCGGCAGTCTAACTTGCTTTTGGTTCTGGAACAGCAGAATCTGACTGCTCACTAATTAACATTTTAAAATTATAGATTTAAATACGGTGGCTTCAGCTCTCCCTTAGCAGAGCTACCTGCGTGAAGTGGTGTCTTTCTCCTCCAGAGCCCCAGCGAGAGGCTCTGGCAGCAAGCAAAGCATCTCTGGACCTTGGCCTCTGTCAGAGTCCTATGGGACTTGGGACAATCGTGGCCCTTAATTATTATTGGAGCTCTGAAGCCCAAAAGAATAGAGGCACGACAGGTGGGAAGGTTGCTCATTGTTCTCCTGGCTTCTCAGTTCTACCCAAAGAACTCCTAGGTGTGGGTTTAAAGGTGCTTCCTCTCTGAGTCTCTCAGCCCCCCCAAGCAGGGCTGATCTACCCTTACTCTGCTCTCAGAGTGCTTATTGTCTTCCTGTTATAGCAAGTGATGTGACCTGCCTTTTCTTCATCTGTGCCTGCGTCTCTTCCTTTCTGTCTCTTTTGGTCTCTGTATGTGGAATGTAGCTTCTTAAATATAGGACAATGTGGACCTTAAGTTGGAAAAGTGAACTGTGTTAATTCTCCCTCATAAATTCCCATGGATAAAGATCTGCTGTGCAGCGCCAGCACAAGACATTTTTTTAGGAGCACCAGGCAGAATGGGACACAGTATAACACTGCACTGACAACTGCTCCAGATTTCCACAACTTGGCACAAGTGAGTCAAGCTTCATTCATATTATATGTACACAGTGTACAAGTATGTAGATCAGTGTGCATTTCTGTAGATCTGTGTGGACCTCTATGGATTAGTTGGACCTCTGTGGTGGTTCAGCAGGACCTCTGTGGTGGATTCTTGTAGACCTCTGTGGTAGATTAGTGGGACCTCTGTGGTGAAACAGTGGGACCTCTGTAGATCCCTGTGGACCTTTGTGGATCTCTGTGGACCTCTGTGGTGGAAAAGTGGAACTTTTTTGGTGGTGGTTCAGTGGGACCTCTGTGCTAGATCCATGTAATCTCTGTGGTGGATCAGTGGGACCTCTGTGGTGGATCAGTGTGGACCTCTGTGGTGGATCAGTGTAGACTTCCATAGTGGATCCTTGTGGACCTCTGTGGTGGATCAGTGGGACTTCTATGCTGGATCCCTGTGGACCACTGGACCATCAGGGACTCATGGTCAAGGATGACAGAGAACATGGCCTCAGAACAGTTGTTGGTAGCTGAAAGAGAAAGGGAAAAGTTTAGACATTGCCACACTTGAACAGCTCCTGTGGAGACTGCTGTCAAGGTGTTGTGGAGCCACTGAACTCTAAAATTTGTATTTTCAAAAGTAAGCAGCGTTTTTAAATAATGCATTTATATTCAAATTCTACTATGAGGAAACCAAATTACTTAGGAATCCAGTTAGGAAAGCTTGTTTGTCCACAGACTAGCTGTCTGCAGCACAAGAGCCATATCCTGCCATCTGGCTCCTGCAGGGTTCAAAGATGGGGAAGAAGGAGGAGCCCTACAGAGTCAAAGGAGGGTCTCTTCTCAGGGTGGGGCTTATTTGAATCTGACCTTGAAATCTCCTTCACTGTCTTTGATTTGAGGGGCAAGGCAAACACTTTGGGGAGGTCTCAGAGAGGACAAAACCCCCAGGGCTGTGTTTTCCTAGCACTGGTAGGCCCAAGAACATTCCTTGTGGCTTGGTGGCTGGGACACTTGCTCAGGATCCTGTGTGGGGGTGGCCCACACAGGTGCAGATGCTTCACACTGGAATCACAGCGCCAAGTCCGGCACGCACAGTTCTCATTGCCAGTAGGCAGGGCTTGCTCCAGTGGCTGCCTGTCTTTGTGCAGCGCAGCAGTGAGGTAGCCGATTCTGGATTCCTTCCTGACTCTGGCAAGTCCAAGCCTCCGTGTGGATGCTGACTGGGATGCCTGCAGTCTGTCTTGAGGCGGCCCGTCACAGGCTCTGCAAATGAAGACAGCCACAAGTTACAAAGCTGAAGGGCCAGCGTTCTCTGCTCTTCTAAGGTGGCGGCTGTAGAAGTCCCCTCCTAGCATCTGTGTCTTGGCGAGTGGGCAAGCCCTCCTCTTCCTGCCTCCCTGGAGTAAAGCTCTCCTCAGAGTGTGGATGCATCCTCGCCACCTGGAGCCTATGGCCACTGGTGACCCTGCCACTGAGATGTGCAGCCAGCTGGAAACTTATTCAAAGGAGCTGTTTAGGGCTCACCGCTGCCAGCCTGATCTGCCCAGCTGCCTGCATCCTTGTCACAGAGTTGGAATCTGTGCCCTGGGGCCACCTGGATCCCTCCCTGTATACCGTTTCTCCCCACCCACCTGCTCAGGCTGTGCCATGGCAGTGTTCACCTTGGCACACAAAGTGCTGTCATGATTTTAGAAATGGTGAGGCAGCCCTCTTCTCATGGAAAGTATGAAAAAATGGATGCTGAACAAACTCAAGGGCCAGCATTCTGCTAATGCTTCTGTGTGGCTCCCAAGGCTGGGACCTCCCAGGACTTCCATGGGGAGTCACTTTTTGCCTGTTCAGGCAACACACTTGAGCCTGGCAGAGGGGGTGAACTGGTGTCCACCAGCCCTGCCCTTGTGCTGGCACCTGGCTCTCTTCTTGACAACTGAGGGAATCACTGAGTCACCGAAGTCACTTCGTCATTATAGCAGTGGCTTTGTACATATGAGAGCCAGAAGGCTTAGTGAGAGTATAGTGACCTACCTGGGGTCACAGAGAGAACTCTGCCACAGGGTGGTGATGCCAGAGTGGACGAGGAGGAGACTTTCTATTCTTATTTCATTTTATTATGGTTGTAAACTTTCATTTTTGAAAAAAACAGTGATTTTACACATCTTCTTCTCAGTTCGCCTTTGAACCCTCCTCTCAGTGACTCCACAGTACAGCAGGCACACGGTCCTTGCTGGCTGTGAGCAGCCTCCCGGGAAGGAGGCAGGAACATGTTCTTCACTCTGTACTTGGTGCCAGCCAAGGTAGGTGCCATGTTCCTCGTGGAGCGTGGTTTATTCTGAGCTCCATACCTGTGATCTGGCAAAAGTTGGGTTTTATTTTAAGACCAGCATTTCACTGAGTGGAAAAGGAGCCTATTTCTTTCTGTGGGTTCCAAGAGAAGAGGTGGGGAAGCAGCAGTTGCTTCTGTTCTCTCTGGCTGTCCATCTGTATAATGGGGACTCGGGCTGACCCCAAAGAGAATGCTTGCTGAGTGCTCGGGAGAGCACAGTGCAGATGGTGTGCCTGCCTCGCCCTCACATATGGGCTTCTCCTGGAGAGTGGAGCTGGCCAGCGATTTCTCTGAGCCTTTGCAGGCTCTGGCTTCGGCGAACATTTAGGAAATGCTCCTAAATTGTGTGCAGCATTGCTCGGTAGGCACACACACTTGATTTGAATCTTGATGAAGAAGTTTTTTTATTTATTCCTGTTTTCCTGGCATAATACTCTGAACAGCAGCAACGCAATCTGTTGTTTGTTTAGAAAGATGGCAGAAGGGGTGGGGTGTGTGTGTGTGTGTGTGTGCGCCTGTGTGTGTGTTTTATAGAGGGGGGACTCACATAAGATCTGTTCATAGTCCAGTAAAAATGAAATTCTGCAACCTAGGGTTCCCTGAGTTAGCGATCATTGTGTGTGAAGAGGCTAAGTCTTAGGATGAATTAGAGCTCTAACCCCACAATGTGGGCACATAGCAGAGAGAGTTCACTCTTCAGTGCACACATACACACACACACACATCCATGCACGCATGCATGTGAGCATGGACACACACACACACACACACACACACACACACACACACACGGACACAGACAGCAGAAGGTGCTTCCTCTCATGGTCTTCCCTCTGCAGGATTCTTTTGGCTCTGGCTCCAAAAGCTCTGTCTTTTCTTCCCCCTCCACACTGCCTATTCTTGTCTTGGAGGCCAAGCTTTCCTAGAGGAAGCCCCAGAGCTGAGGAAGAATCACCATAGCAACGTGGCTCAAATCCTGCTTCCAAAGGTCTTGGCCAAGCCTGGCTTCTAATCCCCACCTAAGTGGAGTGGTCTGAGGCTCCCCCTCACTGCCTGCTGCCTGCCTCCTGTGGCCAGTTGGCTCTGCCTGTAGCTCCCCGCCACCCCAAGTGACTCTCTCGGCCTAGGTAGGACCTCTGAGAGCTTGGTCTCCCTTTCCTCTGCTCTGGTCCAGCGATCTGCAGGGTTGGCTCACCTTACCCAAGGCCTGCTGGCAGCCACCTGTAGTGGCATTTCCCAGCACCTGGGACAAAGTCTTCTGAACAAAGTGTCACTTAAAGACAGTCCTGGAGGCGAGAAGAGCAGCTCTAGGGCAGTAGAACAAGCATGATCTTTTGCTGAGGAGACTGGAGCTCAAATATATTTCCTTGACGTAACACTGAGCTGGAGTTTGTGGCACTGCAAACAATGACTGGAGGAAGTTCGCTCAGGCAAGGGCTGACTGCTCGTCACACGTCACACAACAGGACAATGAGAAATCAGCTGCTGGCTGCCGCCAATCTTGAGCACAGAACGGGAGCTGGGCGGTCACTCAGGCACCCATCAGCAGGTCTTGTAGGTGGTAGTGAGTAGCTCTCGGAGCTGAACTGCAGAACACTGCCTCGGTCTCTCCCGGCTTCTGAGGGTACGACTTTCTGCTGCCCCTGCCTACGTGGGGCGACACCCCTTGGGTAGCAGCTCCTCTGTAGCACTGCCTGAGCATGTCAGCCCATCTGTCCCTCCTGCCCTGTGGACTGGTGTCCAGGATGGGGCAACGCACGAGGAGGCCCAGTCAACGTGAAACTGGAGCTTTGCATTTGCATTGTCTTTCCTGAAAACATCTGGCTTTCCCATAATGTGTGGATGTGAAGGCCACTCAGCTGCCTCAGGGAGCCAGGCCGAGGACCAGGCACCACTGTGGACAGGGGCTTGCTGCTTAGGCCTGGCTGCTCTACCTCTGGTGGTCTCTGGGTTTTTTGGCACTTTTCCCATAAGTGCCCTTGTGCCTTTCTGGCTTTCCCCCATTTGGGGTTTTCATTTGTTTGGGAGAAAAAGCATTGCTTATTTTGGTGACTCATTTGCAGAGGCCAATTGGACATGTGAAACTGTAGAAGAGCAGGAGAAGGGAAGAAGAGGGAGAGAAGAACAGCTGTGACCCAGACTCCCAGTCCCAAGTCTGGCCAGCTTGCCGGGCCTCGGGTTCTGCTGCCCTCAGGGTGGATGGGCACTTTGTTGGGCCTCCTTTGATCATTTACTTTCTGCCTGGACAACAGGTGGCAACTTTCGCAGGTGGTAACAGGTGTGCAAGCCATGTGCAGGCCGCAGAGGCATGCACAGTATCTCCTTCAACACCAGCTCACAGGCCATGTCCCTCTGCAGGCAAAGTCTGCGTGGGTTAGGAATTCTCAACTGCACCTCACTCCCCCTCCAGGCTCAAAGCCAGCTGTGTCCCCAGCTGTACTGCACACTGTCGTGGCCCTAGGACCCTCAGGAATGGTGACCACTGACACTTCCAGGCTGGAGGCTGGCCAGGTGTCCGGGCACGTTTGTGGCCTTAAGGATGCTGCCTGCTGGGTGTGCTAGTCCATGGATGCTGTCAGTCCCTTCTGCCATGGAGACAAAAGGGCAGAATTCTCAGTGCCTGCAAGGCCCTCACACGAGGACAAGTGCACTGTGGACAGATCTACAAAGACCCCAGTGGACCCTGTGTTCCCCAGCATCTGGGCATTGCCGGGTTTTGAGAGGAGTGACTGCACCATGCCTCAGCACTGTGTCCTCTGGGTCCTCAGCCACTCTGGTGTGCTGTCCCCTTCCCCATGGCCTCAGTGCCCCCTTGCAGTGGAGAGTACAGGAGCTGAGGCTGCAGCTGTGGCTGTGGTACAGCAGATGATCGTTCCAGTCCTGCTGTCCCCTCCTGCAGTCAGGCTCTCACAGCCTTGGGCTGCTGTGGCACCACCCTCTCTGTCACCCTGGGCTCCAGTGTGGAGCTGGCTTCATGTAAGCAGATGTGACGTGAACAAGGCTGTGTGTGTGTGTGTGTGTGTGTGTGTGTGCTTATGCCACCATAAGGACACCAGTCATCTAGAAGAAGGGCATCATCTGCTCAGCATGGCCTAAAAATCTTCATTAATTCTGTGACCAAGCATGACTGTGTTCCCAAGTAAGATCACACATGCCCTTGGTGAAAAGGCCAACATACAAGTTCTCAGAAAGACATTATTCAACACATGACACTGGCCAAGAGCAGTCCCTTCCCCAGGCAGCTTATACTGATAACATGTGAAAGACTGGACCCTGGCTGCCCGGGGTGAGGGGCCTCTTGCTAGGCCTCTTCTTCCTCCTCTTCCTTCTCTTCCTCCTCCTTGCCTTCTTTCTCCTCTTCCTTCTCCACCTTCTCTTCCTCCTCCTTCTCCTCCTCTTCCTCCTCCTGTTTCCCTTCTTCTCACTTCTCTTCTTCCCCCTCCACCTCCTTTTCCTCCTCTTTACCCTCCTTTTCTTCCTTCTCCCTTTCCTTTCCCCCTTCTCTCCCTCCTCTTCCTCCTCCTCCTCTCTCTTCTCCACCTCCTCTTCCCTCCTCCCCTCGCCAGCACTCTCCACCTGCACGTGACTTACTATTTGCACAGCACTGTTCCAAACATGTTATATCTGGCCTTCACCAAAACTCTGTGTGAAGATGGATGGATACATTAGCCCCATTTAACAGGAAAGAAAGCCGAGGCTTGTGCTGGTTAATGGCTTTGCTGAAGCTAGCTCAACAGTGGCTGTCAATCCAGGTCTCCAGTCCCAGTCCAAAGTTGGTTCTGTCTCCACACATGCAGTTGCTAAAGGTCCTGCCCATGTAGGTCCAAGGATTGTGGGTCCCTTCACACCTAGATTGACATTCTCGAGTTTCACTAAGCAAGGTGTTCACCACTCTACCCCTAGCCCCACACGTAAAGCCTATAGAAAGTGGTAGTGAGAGATTGTGTGTCCAGGAGCTCATACTGCTTCCTGAAGTTCAGCGAAAGGGTTAAAAAAAGTGAAACGACTTTACAGCAAGGAAAGAAACCTTTTCCCAGTAAATCTGATGATATGCCTGTAATTAAGTCAAATAGGTTAAAGGCTTGTTATGCTAGCATTAACATGTAATTCATCCATTGAATTACAATGAGATTCGTGTAAGGATTACACGTAAAATTCCATGTAATGAGATGTATTCATCATCAAAAGCTTTTTGCCCTTTAAGAAAATGTTACAATAATTATCCTATGAACGTGAAAAGTCAATAGAGGTGAAAATACATGTCTTTTTATACCATCATTGTGATTGTATTTATATTGGCAAGGCCTAACCCTGGTGACATGTAACTTTTGAGGGAGAGGACCCGGACTGCTCTCTCTCTCTCTGAGCTCACCCTGTCCTCCGGGGCCGTCCACACAGAGCTCTCTGCCCTCTCCTCTCCCTCTCTCCTCTCCTCTCCCAGTGAGACAGGAATGCGGATCTTGCTTCCCAACTTCAAACAGCTAAGTTGGAAGGCAATCACGCGCTCGCGCTCGGCGAAGCTGGTCACAAGGGGCTTCCTTTAAAAACTTGCTTCCCTTTTTAATTACAGTTTTTCTGAAAGTGAGGAGTCAGCACTACTTAGAATTGGAGCTTTAAAGATTATGCTGTATTTTGTGCAGATTAATCCAAAATTTGTATGAACATGTTTGTTCTAGATTTATTGGTGAAACACGTTGAATCCCTTTGAGGATACTGATGTACAATTCGGTGATACGAGGTGAGCGTAAAAAGCCATAAGACAGATAACTGTTTAGAGAACTGGGCTGCGTTTATAGACTTTGTAATCTGGAAATAGTTCTTGCTCTAATTTCTAGTACTAAAAAGGAGATGCCTAAGTGATGTCAGATAATAATTTCTTAGAATCTAGATTTGGACCCATACACATTGCTTTCTAACATATTTTCCTTTGGTGTTCTAGCCAAGAAAAAATGAAATTGCAAGAGGTGTTCATGGTTATGTTAAGCTCAAGGTTTTCAATGCAGAGTTTAATGACTGGCATGTCAGTACTGGCCTCTTGCACATGCACCAGGCTCGCGTGGCCATTCACACGTTCCGTGGACAGCATGGGGATGCAGCCAAGGTCACTTTATTTCCCTTGTGAATGACTCTAGGCAAGATCTATCCTTCAAGTAAAAAAAGAGCCAAGCCATCTTGCATAAATATGCAAATTATTTCATGGCAGGAAAACAGCAATGAGAAAAACATTTGTTAAAAAGAAAAAATGTAGACATGCTCTGTTTAGGACATTCAGTGTGACATTTAATAATTGTTTCAGCCATAAAATATTCTTCACCTACGGTTGTCAGGGAAAACGCCTGCCACTCACAGGCACGTACGTGGTGGGGATGGTGCCACTTGCAGATGGGAATCTAATTTGATGGGGCCTTCTGTGTCTGTGCCAGTGATGTCTTCATTTTGTACGGGTCTGAGGTACTTTCCATGGAGGTGCTATTGTCAGGTAAAGTCCCACCTTCTAACAGTCCAGGTGCTTTTGTGTAGAAGACATCAGTGTTTCTACCTTTCACCTCAGCACCTGGAATCTTATGCTCCCAAGAATGGAGACAGCCACCTCCAGAGTGCACAAGGTCAGCTCTGAGGTCAGAAGAAACCGGCTGCCCTTCTGGTGTTCTGGATGTGGAAGAAGACAGCACCGAGTCACCAACGCGCCTGTGAGCAAAATCGCTAACATGGCAGCCAACAGTGCAGGGCGCCACCCTCAGTCCTCTTCTCATCGAGCTGATTTTCTTTCAAAATAGTCTTTATAACAGAGAAGGAACAACTTATTTCCTGAATTAAAATTTTAGTGCGCATTTTACTTCTTCCTCCACTACAGCTTACTCAGGGTTCACGCATTCATCCATTGTTATCTTGTTTATTCATTCAGCAAATATTTATTTTTATAGTCACCTGAGCAACAATTGCTTTGGACCAGCAAGAAAATAGAAAGAATAAAGATGAATTACAGACTCTGCTTTCGTTTTGGCTGCAATATAATAAGTGACAATAACTTTGATGGCTAAATTACCATAATGTAAATACCCATGATGACATCTCTACAGGAGGCTGAGGGAAGCCATGGGCTGGGCCGGGATGGGCGTGTGTACCATTTCTGGGGATCTGGCAAACATTTATGAAGAACATGGGACGTGAACTAGAATTGTTGGATTTCTGTAAGTAGACAAGAAGAATATTTCCTAGTAGAGAAAAGCCGAGGTCTGAAAGCTGTGCAAATGGTACTGTCCTCAAGATACAAGGGGCCCCCAGCTGGCATGTGGGTGAGCAGAGTCGTCAACACCCAGAGGCTGTGGTGCCCCACCAGTGGTGTTGGTGGCAACGTGAACCCCTGGATGGTCCCTGTGTAGTCATGCCACTAGCAGGTGATGCCTGAGGCTGTGTATATGCCAGTCAGTTTCACAAAGAAAGGGGCTTTTAAGGTCATCCTGCAGTTGCTTATGGAAGAACCTAGGGGACCCATCTCTTTGTGACTTAAGTACAAGGGAAAGGGTAGGAAAGGTGCAGCTGGGGCCCATTTCAGTGCACAAGGCAGGGCGTGGGCTCCACAAACCCAGAGGAGGAGGCTGGAACCTGGAGCCCACAGGCTGGGGCGAAGACTTCAGCTGAAGCCACAGAACGAGCAGAAGGCACCAAACTAAGAGCACAGAGAGTAGAATCTGTGAGTTTGTTAGCTCATTTATTAATTAGGAAGCCTTTTCTAGAGTACCTCTTAGACTTTCACCCTTTAAGTGACTAAAGTTTAAAATGTACCAGGGAAGATAGGCAAAATGGCACCTTGGGAGGACCTGTAAACCATATTTAACCATTTTTTAAATTCTTTTTATTTTTGTTTTATTGAAGTACAAATATCAATGAGACAGTTTTAAGATACCTTGACAAGATGGATTTGATAAATTAATACATTACAAACTGTTTTCATAATGTTTTGGTATCATAGAAGGTGCATGCATGATATTATACTTACAGACATTATTATAGCATACATCTCTTATCAGTAAATTAAGACAGTGTAGCTATTTATGTATCTTATTTTTTATACCTGAATTACATCAAAGATTCAATAATTAATACTTTCTACCTTGTTATTTTCCTAGTGGTTGTTCATAGTACTAGAAGCTGACATAATATCCTGTTCAACCACCATTAGTGCAAATCTTGCCTCTCATAGGATTATGTAGAAGCACAGCATTATCTATCCCAACTGTACTGTCCATACACACACATCATGATTCTTCCTTTCTATACCCCTTCCTTTGTCTACACCTGTCTGAGATGGGCACTCCATTGTCATTCAACTAACTTAGGTACTTGAACTCGACAACACAATCCAACACAGTCCAGCATTCCACAACAATAGTGAGTTATCCGAAGAAGCTGTTGACCATAGCCGTTTACAGCTCAACTTATTATTATGGCCCCACGTTGTATACTTCATTTTTATACTTTTCTGCTGAATGCTTAAGACCTAGATAGAGCAAGACTTATATACCAACACATGTACTTTGTGTTTCTTATGAGGTCAGTGAAGCCCCCTCAGGGTTTATCTTATAATCCTGTACCTTATTCTGTAGATCCTTTGTCTGTGTCCTCCATGTGGATGAGTCACAGCCAATGCTTGACCAGTTTGCTCTCTGAAAGAGCTTGAGAGAAACTTTTCTCTCCATGTGACTCTGCCCAGGCACACTATAGAACTTCGATCTCTTTCCTCTGTGGCTCCATAATTTCCTTATTCAGAAAATTTGGAGCTCACCTGAGTGTCATGATGTTGCAGTACAGGTTCTCCTGTGTCCTGAGTCTTCGCTGACCTTGAAAGGCTAGGACCAAAATGTTGGCTGGCCTTGCGGCTCTTCTCTTTCTCCAACTCTGATCTGTGAACTTAGGCTGTTAACCATCCAGAAGACACATTAACCATTTTGGCAAGCTTTGTTGCAAGATTACAACCTTCTTTCTTCTTGAGCATCACACTAAGTGGTGGCTGCACAGCCAGGTAGGGTTTTCGTTTTTAATATCTGCTGCAAGATAGCATGGCAAATTCTCAGTCAGCCTGCACCAAGTTTCGTTAATGTCATTGTCTTATTAATTGCTAGAGTCTGTCTTCTACCCTGGGGTTCCCTGAAAATCTGCTTCAATTTTTTAAAATAAATGCATGTAGTAAAATTCATTCTTTCTGGCAGGTCACTTTCGTGGGTTTCACAAAGGAGTAAAGATGTACATTTGTGCCTACAGTACCAGGCACATCCTCCTGGCCTCCTAGGCTTCTTTCTGTCTCCTTCATAATCAACCCCCTCCCCATGCTCATCCTTGAACTACACAGATGGGGCTTCTATTGCTTTAGTCTGCCTCTGGAAAAGTCCTACAACTGGAATCATGCATTGCAGAGCCTTTTATGTTTGCCTTCTTTCACTTTGAAGAATGAATTTGAGATTCATCTGTATTGTTGCATAGACCAATAGCTCGTGTTTAAAAATTTCTGAATAGTAAGACAGAAACAGCATTTGTTTATTCTATTAAAGGACACCTGCACTGTCTCCTGCTTTTGTAGATTAGGAAAGAGGCCACTGTCAGCACTCACACAGGCGCTCACAGGTCCCAGACGGCTGCATGCACACCCATGGGAGACAGTTGTGTGTGCACAGCCCAATCCAGCCATCCTTAATGCTCATGCAAGACAGGATGGGTGCAATGCAGTTACTTCTGCACTCATCTAAATTTTGCTAATATTATCTATTCATGTGTGTCTGCTTGTACATGTGTGTGTGTGTGTGCACATAATCATATATCTTATATATGAGATATGTATGTATAGATGTATAGAGTCATATATGTTATATGACTTATATGACTATGTATGTCTTTGAATCTTTTACTTGGTGAAGTACATGTTTATATCTTTTTCTATATTATAAAAATATGAGTTATGTTTTCTTATTGTTGGATTTTGAGAGTTTTTTCTTTATCCTAGATACAAGTCCTTAGCTAAAAGTGTTCTGCAAATATTTTACTGTTTAACTTTTATTTTTTTTCCATAATTTTATTGAGAAACAAATAACAATGAGATAGTTTCACATCAAATTAGTAGGACAGTTTAATACACTGTGTATTGTTTTCTTAGTAGTTAATCGTTGTACAAGATGCAGACCTGATATCCTGTTTACAAACACTATTGGATCAGGTCACTCTGTTCACTGAATTAAGAGAATGTAGCCATATATCTACCTTAACTATTTTGAATATATGGATACAAAATGGTCATTTATTTGAATCCCCTTTTTTGTTTAGTTTAATCAATTAAATATTATGTGTGTGAATTCAGCAAAATATTCCCAAATAGTCCAGTGGTCCATAACAGTATCGGGTTTTCTGTATGTCTGGCAATGTCAGAAGTTGTTGACTTGAGTCTTTTACAGCTCAGCATAACAATATAGTTGTACTTCTTATACTTCGGTTTAATACTTTTCTGCTGGATGGTTAAGACCAAGATAAAGCAAGACCTATGTAATAAGAATTATAGCTTTTGTATCTGATTAAGGACAGGCAAATCCCCTCAGGATTTATCCTGAGACCCTGTACCGCAGTTTGTAGATCCTTTGTCAGTGTCAGTCATGTGGATAAGTCGTAGTCATTGTTGACCAATTTGCTTTCTGTGAAAGCCTAAGACAATGTTTTCTCTCTGAGTGACTCTCCTTAGGCACACTCTACGTCCTTGAGCACTTTCCTCTTTGGCCCATAATCTCCTTGATCAGAAAATTTGGGACACAACTGAGTTGCATGATGTTACACCACAGGTTCTCCTATGTCCTGAATCTTAATTGACCTTGAAAGGCTAGAGGCAAAATGTCGGCTATCCTTGTGGCCCTCCTTTTTCTCTAATTTTGGTCTGCAAACTTAGGTTGTTAGCCCTCTAGAAGAGAAGGTTACTGTTATTACAGTACATCCTAGGCTGTTGAGCTTAACCTCACTGTCTGTCTGAATATCAAACATCTTAGGCTTAACATGGAACAGGTATTTTTCATCAAGTATTGATATGTTAAACTTTAATTCCCTACAAAATATAACATAAAAATTTTTAAAAATTAAAATATAGTTTAAAAATAGGAATAAACAATTATATATGTTTACATATGAGTTTAGAAATCTACCCATATACAGCATTGTAGCAGCACAGTCCCGCATCACTCCTTTTCTTCTCTCCTGCCTTTATTGACTGCCCTTCTCCTTTTTAAACAAACCTCTACCCGAGAGACAGCTTGGCAGCAACTGGCACGAACTGGCAACAGCACCTCTTCAGAAGACCAGAATGACCGCACTCCCAGCCCAGACCTACTGCCACAAATTGTCATCTTCAGTGCAGTTGCTTAGTTCACAGGTATCAGCATATATTTTGCTGTTTAACTTTAAAAAAAAACATTTTTTCAAAGTCTCTTTCAAATGGAAAACTTTTTAACATTTTATGAAGTCATATTTATTATTTTTAAAATTTTATGGCTGATGTTTTAGTACAGTGTCCTGATGTAAGTTTATTTATTTATTTATTTTACTAATATCAAGATCACATAGATTTGTGGTTCTTTTCCCTAGATGTTTGAGAATGATATCGAGCTCCAGAAAGACACACTGATGTTAAGTGCGTATTCATGTAACAAAGTAGTTTGCAGGAGCTGAAAGAAATATAGGTAAATTTGAAAAATGAAATAAACAAATACACAATTATAGTTGAAGCCATTAACACGTTTCGCAGAAATTGAGAAAACAAACTGGCAGAGATGATGGCTTATCTTGATCTTATCTTGACCAATCGAGAATGGCTAGGAGGTCGGTA
Organism: Ctenomys sociabilis; assembly: GCA_004027165.1. Taxonomy (NCBI): domain Eukaryota; kingdom Metazoa; phylum Chordata; class Mammalia; order Rodentia; family Ctenomyidae; genus Ctenomys; species Ctenomys sociabilis. Next base: position 62,803 of record PVKA01004361.1, read on the forward strand.
GGGTGCCCTCCTGGGTGAGTGCGGCTTGCATCTCCAGCAGACACTGGTGCCTGTCCTCACACGGAGGCTAGAGAAGTCTGGTGCCTACGGCAGAGCCATTTGTTGGGCTTGGGTGAGACAGCACAGAAAGAGGAAGGAGGAAGAGGCCCCTCACTCCCCCTGCCACACCTCCACCTCCCAGCTGCTGTGCGGGCAGCAGCTTTTTCTGCCACACCGTCCTCCACTCTTCACACACTGAGGAGGAACAGAGCCAGCTGAGCATGGACTGAAGCCTCTGAAACTTGAGTCAGAATAAACCTTTCCTCGTTTACATCATTTCCTCAGGTGTTTTGTCACAGTATTGGAATGCTCACTAGTACAGCAGAAAATAAGCAAGAGCATAGACGACATGAATGGCATTAATAGCCCATGTATCTTGATATTCATTTCTTGAACATGACATCCAATAGCAGCAGAAGATGCCTTCTTAAAAAAGGCAAGCTATGTGTAATTTTTTTTATTAGGATAGATTATATTCTGAGCTACAAAATGGTGTTATTAAACTTAAAAGAATTAAATCATAACACTATGTTCTTAGTAGGGTCATAAATCTACTGGAAACTGAAGACAGGTTATTTTGAAATGTCCAAGTATTTGGAAATTAAATTACATGCTGTTGAATGCTGTATGAGTTAGCATGCAGTATTATGTTAGGAGGCTGAGACAGGAGGATCTCGAGTCTGAGCTCAGCCCAGGCAACTTAGAAAGACCCTATCTCAAAATGTCTAAGAGACTCTGTCCTAAGCCCTTGCGGTCTCTAGAAAAGTTAAAAAGAATTCTTAACTGAAGAGAGGAAGACACGGAACACATAACAGCTAGCTACTGAATCCTCCCTCTTCGTTTGTACTGCCTCCCATTGTCTTATCTTGTATTGTTTCAATTTGGGTGCTTTCTATAGATGTAAGTTCACTCATTCTCCCCACGACTGTGTCTACTTATAAGTTGAAGCTTTCTTCAACTTTTTCCTGTGTTTTACACTCACAGCATTTTGGACCAAGTCTTCCTACGCTTATTTTCCTGCCTACACTATGCCTCTGATCTTGCGTGTCACCCATCTTTTCCATCAGCCTCATTAATATGTTAATCATGAATTTGTAAGTTGCCTTGCAGATGGCTTACCATTCATTTCATAGTTTAGTTCAGATGATGTTTTGTCTCATCGAGGGCTCTCTTTTTAAAACTTTTACGCTTTGTCATTTCCTGCTGGAAGCCAGTTGTTGCACGATGCAGCAGACTGAAGGAAACAGTATTTATGCCTCGAGCTCAATACTATTTACCATCTGCTTGGCTACCAGCATTGGATGAGTGTTTTAATCTAACCAGGAGCTAGACTTTATCCAAGTCTCATATTCTGGAGATCAAACTGCTGCCTTCCTTCTCTCTCTCTCTCTCCCTCCCTCTCTCCCCACTCCCCTCTCAGAAGATATTTTAAATCTGAAAATCTACTGATTTGAATGAAATTTTTAACCCCCCTGAAACATAGTGCACAATTTTGTGTGAGTATGGGCAAGTGAAATTCTCTGATTGACTTAACTTCCTGTAAGTAGACTATGATTTTAAAAAATGACTGTTATTCCTGCATTATGACATTTTAAAAAATATTCACCATGTCATCTTCTTTATCTCTACCTTGTACTATCAAATGTCTCAATCTTAAATTATTACCAAAAGTTGTTTTTCGAGTTCTTGGAAAAGTGAGATATAAGGGTGAATTTAAAAAAACAAACATTGTTTTGTGCCCCAAGCACAAATTTCAGGAAAAGCTACTGTTTTATGAGTCAGTTTCAGAGATAAAGGAACTTGTAATCCCTACAAATTCAGTCACTGCATATGTTATAGCCATTTAGCACTTGCTGGTTGGAAGGGTTGGAACTGATTCCAGAACAACAGAGAAGTGACTCATCTCTCATAAGAGAAAATTAATGGGGCTCCCAGTGCCCACGAAACCTAGACCTATCCCAAAATGGTTTCCTTGATCAAAATTATCTAGCGTATTTTGTCAACTTGCTATAATATATGATATGAGTTGAAGTTTTACAAAAATTAACTGAAATCTTGGAGAATTATACACTTTTTTCAGTTATTAACTATCTTCTGATTTTTTGAGGTAGCAATTACTACTTCTTGGGCATTTGCACATTTTAAGTGTGCTATGATTTATCGTCTATTATGCTTAGAAACTCCGAGACACAGGATGGGTCGCTTGCCCCAACTCAGTGTTGTGCTGGGGTCCTTGCTGGCTGTCACAGGCATATGTAGCTTCAGTTTTCCTGGATAAACACGTGGTGATCAAAACACACTGTCTTCAGAGAAAGATGTCAAACTGGAACTATGTGTATTTTTTTGAACTCGTAGGCAAGATCATGTCTTACACAAATATTTTGAAGGTAAAATCACTTTTATCTGGTATGTTGTTAAGTATGATGTCATATTCTTGTGACTAGTGTGAAATTTATGGAAAACATTATAGCAACTGTCCAAAAAGCATTTACGTGCTCCCAGGACATGCACATTGGTCTTTTCTATGTGTAGTACGCTACTGTGTAGATTCATAGAAGAGAAGCTCTAAAAGCGTGGAGGTGAGACAGGACTTAGGTGGCAAACAGTGTAGACAGTTTGACTTTGGTATTCAACTATGCTAAATTGTGCAATTTACTACTCGGTGAATTTTGTTGTGGAAATTTTATCTCTGTACTCACCCTGTCTCAGTTACTTTTCTCTCATTGCTGGGACAAAAGGCCCAACACCTCAAATTAAGGAAAGAAAGGCTTAGTTAGCTCAGAGTTAGTGGAGGTTTCAGTCCACACTCGGCTGGCTCCAGGGCAGAGTGGCACAGGGCAGAGGTCAGCAGTGAGCGGCAACGGAAAACAGCCAAGAGCATGGGAGGAGCAGCAGCTGTGGAAGCCAGCAAGCCTCTCTCCCTTCCTTTTCTTGTTCAGACTATCTGCCCCCGAGTGGGTGCAACACTCATACCCATAATCCCCACATTCGTGAAATGTGGAAGCTGCTCCAGTGACTTCATGAAGCTTTGGGGGACACCCAGGCAAAGCCCACTGCGCAGCCTCTGCTTGGCCCTGCTGGTGCAGGCCAGCGCGTGCCAGCGCAGTCACTTGTGAGCCCGCTCTTTCCAGGATGCGCAACATGGCTCTCACCCTTTGTGGTGCTCCGCACACCTCCTGGAACCAAGTGAGGGTGACTGCCCTGGTGCCATTGTCCTCAGATGGCAGCAAGAATTGCATTTGAATCCTGGTTCTGCCACTTTTTGGCCAGGAATGACCCACCGAGCCTCAGCTGCCTCACCTGTAAGATGAGGGTTCTTATAAAGAATTGTGAAACTCACTAATGTAATGAATGCTCAGTACTTGGCTGGAGTGCCTGGCGGCTGTAGCTGTTCAATAAATATTGCCTATCAGCGTTGTCATCAGCTGCAGCAGCAACAAATTAATCAATATTGCAAAGGTGTTAACCAAAGGAAAACAGAGCAAAATGTCAGAGATGGCCTTCTCTGAATAATTATTCAGAATTGTCAGACAAGGTTTATTTTTACAACGACAGCATTATAGTTGGTCCTTTAATTTTTGTGGCTCAGCAGGTAAAATTAAGTCACAAGGACACGTTCTTCGTCTGAGATTCTTGAGCTATGTGTTCGCGGAACTTGTTTCCTTTTATAAGGAAGCGAAAGTCAACCATCAAGGCGGAGCTCTGTAGTGAAGACGCTCAGAGGGCGAATGCATCTAAAACACGATAAAGGAAGAGTTCGTGCTGTTGTTTGCTCTGCATTTTATAGAGCAACCAAATCATATCGGCAGGAAAACATACGCCACACCTACAATTAGCTCTCTAAGTAGCGGGGCAGGAGAAATGAAACTAATAATGAATTACGTATAACCAATCTGACAGTGCGCTATCAGATACTGTGCTTGTAACAGGATGCTGTGAACCGGTACTGTGAGCAGTTGTTAGAGTACGATTGTAACCTCACAGGCGAATTCACAAAAGAAAGGCTCTCTCCCCTTCCTCACCGGGCGCCTGCGGGCCAGGGATGCACATCAGGCGCCCTCCTTTAACTCTCTGGTACTTTTCTCAGAAGGTCGTTGGAGAGCAGCTTGGAAGCTCCGCTCCAGCAGAAGCGGGGTACCTTTTGGGCTTCCCTCTGAGCTCTGCCAGAGGGCTGACTGGGCTGCATTTCAGGCCCGGGCTGCAAGAACACTTCCCTAAGGTGGATGCTCCTCTCGGCCAGGAGGTGACCCAAGAACGTGGCGGCAACTGTGCGTTTGCAGACTGTAGTGTGGCCAGCCAGAGCGGGAGGCGTGGCTGTGTGTGTGGTCTGCAGCGCGGGGTGAGGGGCTCGCACTGACCATCACAGACAGACCCGGCTCTGGGAGGGACTCTAGGGGGTTCTCCAGAAACAAGCACCCCAGGGGCCAAGGTGGCCTGGGAGAAATGGTTTAATTGAAAATTGGCAGTAAAAATATTGTCAGTCTGGAGAAGGCGTTAGATCAATTAAATATGAGAGGGCATTCATCATTCTGAGGCACAGTAAACCGGGGGAATTAATAGACTGTATTCCTTTTGATGAAGGGCTTTGCCTTTTAAATCATAATGTGCTGCCTTGCTTGCTATCATACTTCTTCATTTCCAAAATATGTTTAGTTTCTCTTTCTAAACATTGGCTACAAGTACTCTACGGCCCACACACCCAGGGCGACCCCTACAGGTCGTGCCCTGGTGTGACTCTCTGTCCTGAGCAGTGGCTGCAAGCAAGGGGTTGGTGTGGCTCTCGTGGACTGTGTCCTTCCCATGAGACACTGCCTTAGGAGGCCGAAGGGACAGTGATTCTTCTGTTGGTGCTGACAAAGCAAGCTGTGTAGGCAGGGAGAGGGCTCAGGGCAGAGGGCAGTGCGTGGCCATGGCGGTGGCCGTGGAAGCAGGACACAGCTCACTGACACTCCCAGGCCTCATCCCTGAGCAGAGGGCCCTGAGGAGCACACCTGGGCTCCTGGTCCACAGAAAGCACAGATGACATGATCCTTGTAACCCACTGAGCTCAGCTGCAGCAAGCGACAGCGGTGGACAATGAAGATGGTCACCTCCTTCTGACCGCCATTCAAAGGCCTCTTCAAATAAAATTGCTTTTTTTCAGTTCACCATTGTTATTCCAGTATTACTGTGCTCTAATTTATGAAATGTTTCTACTTAAAGTGCACTGGGCAATGAGTTTTGTGTAAGCCTATGTAACACTGCCAGGCTGCATATTCCCCACACTGGGGAAAGTCCCTGGAGTCCTGCCCACCCAGTCCTGTACTTCCAGCGGCCACACTCTGACTTCCGTGTCTCAGAGCTGTGGCATGCTGGAGCTTCACAGGCAGGGATCACCCACACATCTTGGTTGTACCCACGAGCCCTTGCGCAGCACGGACTGCTTTTCCCCATGTGAAACACTGATCAAATTCATCACTCTCTCTTCCCCTGAAGGTTTCTTCCCTTTCCCTTCACTCACATAAACCAGAACCACAGGTGGCTTTCCTCTGCGGCATGATGCAGAGAGCATCTGGGTGCGCAGGTGCAGCCATCTCCCACACATGGAGCTGTCCCAGTGTCTGGACTTAGGGATTCTTCAGTTGTTTAAACTCTTAGGATGACTGGCTTCTGGTTGTACATAAAAGAATCTATATATTCTTTGGAAAATCAGGAGGCAAGCAAACATTCTGGGCAGAACATGGGAAGACAGAGTGGAGGACCTGAATGCCCCAGGACTGGGTTTTGAAATGATCTGGGGTGCATCAAGAACCTTGAGGTCCTACAGGCTCGCTGCCAGCAGCACATGGGATGAAGATGGCGCCGGTGGGACATGCTCCTCCAGGGTTGCCTACACAGAGAGTGCCAGGCACTGGATCAAAGCCTGGAGCTCAGAAAAGTGCAATTCGTGGCTCTTGACTTAAAGCAGCATAAAATCCACTAGGAAAGTGAGTTTGAGGTCCATTTGAGCTACACAGGCAGAGCCTGTTTCCCAAAACCAAAAAGTAGAGAAGGATTCAGTGAAGAACTAAGCAAGCTGAAGTGCAGCAGAAGGTGAAACAGTGGGAGCAGAGGTCAAAGGGGCCCTTGGGGAAGATGTGCACAATGGAAGAGATGGAGCCTGCCTGGAAAACAGGGTATGCAGATGTGAGGGCTAAGGCTCTGGGCCGCGTGCTGCACTGGCCTGGAGCCTTCTGTGATGTCTCTGGGATACAGAGTAACACACCTGGCTGACAATGAACACTGCTCCAGGGAGGATCCAATCCCTGTGAGTGAAATGGTTTGACTAGTTTTGCTGCCTTTTGTAGTTTCAGCACCAAGAACAGTGGTTGGCACCTGGTAGGCACTCAGCAAACAGTGGGAGGAGGCAGGGAGGAGATGAGGGTGAGACTGGTCGGAAAGGCTTGGGATCTTTCCTTGCAGAAGTTACCCCAGTCAAGGATGTTCCAGCCTAGGTGCCTGGCTCTGAGTGACACTGCCCAAAGGTCATTTACTAGGCCACTCCAAGGGTCACAGTGAGGGCGGGGATCCAGGCTGGAAGCTGAGCTGCCACAGACAGAGCCAGGCTAGAGAATGAGGAGCTGCTACACCAAGATCAGGCTGTGCTATGGACTCTCCACTTGCAGTCACTGGAACCAGCGTCCCTGCTGCTGCCATAGCCAACAGTGCAGTGCCACAGGAGGGAGGTGAGCAGTTCTGGAAGTCCTCATTCATGCAAATCCTTAGCTGCACTGTCACGGCTGTCTTGATGTCCTCAATTCAAGATGCTCACTTTAAGGAGACCTGGAGAATGGGGTAGACAAGCGCACATGGTGATGTTGCTATGAGCCTGTCCATCGGATAGCACTTGGCAGCATCTTTCATGATGACAGCCCCTGAAGAGACTCATGAAAGAGGATTTCCAGAGCTACTTGAGAAAGTAGAAAGGGGCCCTAGATGTAGCTCAGAGGCTCAGCAGTGGCCTGGCAAGTGCTAGATCCTGAGTTCAAATCTGGCATAGAAAGGAAGAAAGAAAGAGAGAATGAAAGAAGAAGGAAGGAAGGGACAATGGCATATGTGTGTTTGAAACAAGGAGGTATATTTTGAGGGAAATTAATGACAATGTGTTTTTACTATGATAAATATTTTTACTTAGAACACTCCACCATATACAATATTTTGGTCACACATGCACTGCACATAGGACATAGGATTGATTGTGCTGAGATCTAGTTCAGGGGAAGAGCCCCAGCCTTGGTGAAACTTCGGTTGGGTATAAAGAAGTGTGCTGAGCACAGAGGTGGGGACATGGCAGGCTGCTTCGGATCCCAGTGGCAGTGGCATAGCTGCAGCTCTCTTGAGTCTGTGCTGCCCTGATTTGCCTGGAGCAGCTGCAGGGTCGGGTGCAGAAGGAAGTGCATCTGCTGAATAAGCGGCCATCTGGGGTGGCCAGGGCAGTCGGGCTCCAGCTCCCGTGGCTGGGCTCCAGCTCCTGTGGCCTGGTGGCCTGACCCATGAGTATCAGGAAGGAGGAGGAGGAGGAGGAAGGAGAAGGAGGAGGAAGAGGAAGGAGGAGGAGAAGAAGAAGAGAAAAAGAAAAAAATTTATTGATCCACATGCTCATATGTTTTTGAGAAAATTACGAGCACTTCAGTATTGACTCTAAATTATGTAGAGAAGGAAGTCCAACAGAAAATGGGCTCTTTGGGACATCCCTCAAAGTCTTGGTCCTGCCTTCTATTCCATGAGGTCTTCGCCTATCCTCAGTGCATCTCAAAACTTCACACTTCTTTTCCACTACTAGTTCCCCCAAAGCAGTGTCGAGGTGAGTCCTGGAGTCTCCAGTGGGCGAAGCCGAGGAGGGCCTTCCTGAGGCTCAGGCTCACAGACTCGCAGACGCCGGTGGAAGGGTGTGTGAGCTGCTGTCTGCCTCTCCGCCCACAAGGAACCCAGGAAAGCTTGCTTAGTGAGCGTCTGCCACGCAGACACCCTCGCCAGAAGACAGCTGCTTTCCGTGGATTCTACAACACAACTGAGCTTTATCAGCGATTCCTTTTCATATTCTTTGACTAAGCTTTAAAAGAAAATTCTGCATTAACCCATGCTGCTTTTCTTTGTACCTTCTTTTAAAATCCCCAAATTTGCCAAATATGCTAAACTAAGCATATATAAATCGTTACCTTGTTTTCATTAAATCACATATGCGAAATACATACCTGAGACTATTTGATTAACTGTAAAACATGAGTTGCTCCCCTGACAATATTGACAGCAAGGGTATTCACACATGGGCGAACATTTCTGAACAGTAAAAAGCGTTGGCTTGTAACCTGAAGTTACAACGCTTGAGTTTTATTCTATTCAGACAGCTTTTACTCCAGAGTCTTTGCGAATGTATACTGAAAATTATAGCACTAATTTCAACAAATTTTTTAAAACATTAAAAATTTAGAAGTAGCTTTTATTTTCCGGGTTTTCATTTTTATAATCTTACAATGATGGTTAAGTAAAAATTCTTCAGATGAATATTAAAAGTTCTACATCATATTGAAACCCCACATACATTTCTCAGCTTACATATTCTACTTTTTCATACTATGAATGCAGCAGGAGATGAGGGTGTGCCAACCTGCTGAGCAGGTGGGGACGGCCTATCAGTCATGGAGCTCCAGGGCACGTGCCTCAAGCCCTGCACCTGGGTCCAATTGGAGGACAAATGCTACCTTCAGTTCTTCTGCCATGAGATCCAGAAGGGTCTTGGTGAGATGGCCCCAATCTGATGTCACAAGGGGTGTGCCAAGGGCCTCTGCCGTTGCCCTGCAACCGCTGGGAGCTCTTTCAGTGGCCCACCCAATAGAGTCCACTTCCGTTCCTACTTCGTACCTTAGATAAATGTATACCTCACCACCTTTTGCACGTGTTTTGGTCAATTCATTGTTCAGGACAGGAACCTGAAATGTCCAGGAAGAACCCATAGTACCCAGACCCCAGGAACACAAGTATCAGCTCAACTGTTCTCTGGGTTTAAGAGCCACTATACTATTTGCTGCCTCTGACAAGATACAAATGCCATTCCCTCTGCCTGGAACTCCCATCTCTACCTGCCCAAATCTCACGCATTAATTTATTCATTGACTATTACAAGTCCCTATTGTATGCTAGATGCCATGCTTTCAGGATACAGTTTTCAATCTGTGAAACTTTGTAGTTTTACGATTCCTTTGAGGGTTATCACTCCATTTCAGCAGCAGGAGTGGTTCATTTAGGACTCTGCTTTGGGGCAGCAAATATAATTTTGTCTTACAATTACTCATGTGATTGCCTATTTTCCCTTCTCTCAACTCTAGAAAGTTGAGCAGGACAAATGTGTTGCTTTATCTAGCAGTGTCACTAAAGTAATTATCTAGGACATGCCTGCATATAATAGCTCGATAAACATTTCCCAATGTGAGCTACTCCAGCTATGCAGAGTGATATGGAGAGCACAGATCTAATCTATTGCAAATGTTTAATGTTGAAATTGGCCTCAACATTACACCACACTACTAAAAGGTCTAACAACTCACTTTGTGTTCTGCTTTCATGATTAATTTTCTAACAGGTGACCATACCATCTTATTTATGCAAAGATACTCTTGAAGACAGAAATATGGCCAATGGAGATATTCATTGCTTTTTAGAAAAATAAGTTAAGCATTTTTGTTAAATTATCTAGTACAATGGCTCTCTGAAGTTAAAATCTGAGAAATTACATGTTTAGACTTAGATTTATTTCCAGGAAACTGTCTTGAAGGAAGCTAATTCTGAGAAGCCCTAAATCTTCCGTGACTTGGGTACCAGCCACCGAGTTCTTAACTCTCTCCTCCCTTCTTGTACAGATGACAAAGCAGAGGGGAACAGCACATCCAACAAGAAGACATCAGTAGGATTATTCTGGAGAAAAAGTCTCTTTAGCCAGAGCAGCTCAGCCTCTGAGTGCCTGCACCTCCAAGAGCTTCGACTGAGCTCCTAGGCTCTGAGATGCTGTGAAGAATTTTTAAATAAAGTATTGAAATTACAATGAAGGGCAAGCAGAAACATGGTAGCAAGTTTGTAGGATATGTCTGCCTCCCTTATTTGTATATGCTTTGGACACAGCAGAAACAGATGGATCATGGGGGATCAGTGTGCATACATATATCCAATTCAGGCCCATTGTGCCTCTCCCCTTGTCTTCCTGCATCCCTGGAGCCTTCTGAGTGAATAACTCCTAGGCACTTTATACCCAGAATACAGGCTAACAATGAATTTTGCAAGGTCTCCCATTTCTGAGAGACAATGTAGTAGAAAGTTGACACTGACAGGGATTTTTAGTAGAGAGACTGGACAGACAGATCATGAGGAAAACATTTGAAAAATTCTTCTCTACTATACTACCTTTATTAAAAGTTAATAGAAGTTTGTGACCAGACTCCGGCCTTGCCCATGAGATGCTTCGAGGCATTCTTGTTGCACACTGCCTGAGGTGCTTGTGTCGCAGAAAGTTGTGCAGGCCATCCTTGATTTAGGTGGTGGTCAGGCTTCTTTAGTTTCCCACTCAAAATAGCCAAGCATCTCTCTCACTTGTGATGGACATGGCATCTCCAGGCGCTCAGCCAGGTATCCATCCTCTCTGATCCACACATCTTTCTGTGTTACGGCCTCTGGATTGTGCTACTTAATCCTGGCTGAGTAGCTTCCCAGGAAAGAGAAAACAATTTCTTTGTTCTAACAGCCCTGAAAAGGCAATGTCTTCTTATTGATGAGAGAAAAGGTTTGAACCTTTCTGAAATGAGAGGGTCCTTGAGTGACCTATAGGCCAGATTGCCCTGAATGAAGTCATTTCCTCCAAATAAAGATGCTACTTTGAGAAATTACTTATCAAGGGAGCAAGAGTGACCTGCATTGTGACTCTCTAGGTCCTGAGGAACAATTCTCTATGCAATATTTGAGGTTAAAGACTGGATGATGATATCTTCTGGATCTATCATTAGCATGCCTTGCTTTGTTCATAATGGTAAAGCAAGGAAAGGACTTAGGTTATGACCAGAATTTACTTCCCAGGTAAATCACTGCAGTCAAGAGAGGTAGATAGTCCCTTTCATTCTGTCTACTTTAGGGCAGAATGTTGGCTTCTTGATAACATTCTAGACATATGGCTACCATTCTGAAATGGATAAATAGGTTCTGGGACAAGTGAAGGTATCCAACATCTGGAATGTGAATTAGTTTGTATCATGTATGTGTGAGGTGGGGTGGAAAACTCACTACCTATCTATCAGTCATCTCTACATGTATCTATGTGTCTATGTATTAAGGTCAGTGTGCTTGTAGATTGAGGCCAGCAATTTTTCTAAGGAAAGAACAATTTTGTATTCATTAATGTGGCACAGGTGCTTGGTCTTAGCAAATGCTGACAACATTTGCTTATGGATATTAAAGCATTTTCTTCTGCTGCTCAGGCATGACCATCATTTCTTGCTTCTATTAGACACAGCACTGATGTGACCCTCAGGGGACACTGATCAGAATGAAGTACAACGATCCACAGAAGCAGTGCAGGACTTCAGCTGTGGAGTCCAGAGGTGCGAGGCTCACTGCATGGGCCAGCTGGTCTGCATCAGGGTGTGCAGCGGTCATTCCAGGGTTATTCTGTGTGTGTCTGTGAAGATTCCACCTGTTGGTGGAAGGGAGCAGGGAAGAAGGCTGCCTATGCAGGAAAGGGGCCCCCATCCCATCCCCGAAGCCTGCACAATGACCCGGCCTTCTGGGAGTGAGGGGGGTGCCAGTGGCAGCCTTGGAATTCACCTGTAGCACTGGCTCCCCCCATCCACCACAGGCTCCACACTCTCCTAGCTCTCCATCCTCCTTGCCATCCCCATTAGACTTTGGAGGTGCTAGCAAGCACTTAGTCCATCGACTAGATCTCCTTCTTTTTTATTTTATTTTATTGCTGAGAAACAACTAGCAGTGAGACAGTTTCAAAACAGGTTAGTAGGATAATTACAATAATTAATACATTGCATATTGTTGTCTTTGTAGAACTAGATCTCCTTCGGTTGGTGTGCGTGTCATCGCACTCCCGTCCTGGTGGACAGCCCGGACTAGCACACAGCGCAGGATTTCAGGGCAAGACAGATGTGCTTCTCCACTTGCTTCCCACACAAACACCACAGACAATTTCAGTTTAGGAGGAGGGCAGAGAGGAAAAGAAGGAAGCCGGAATGGCTAGGTGGGAGGCTCTGGGACTTTCTTTCCGCGGACCACCTCCTCTTGGGCCATGTGGGGGAAGCACAGGAACTCTAAATCTGGCTCTGAGAGGAGAGCGCCTATGTTTCCGGTGCTTAGTGAGGCCCAGAGGGAAGCAGCTGCAGCACAGTTGCAGGGCCCATATGGAGCCGGTGACAGAGGAATCTGGGAGGAATGTAAGGGACGATCTGGAGCTTCCCAGAAGGGCGTGGAGAGGCTTCCTGAATTTTCTGGGCATTTGAATCCAGTGTAGAGAATGTGCTCATCCCTGCCAAATGTGCAGAGGCCAGTGCGGCCCTGGAAGCCCCGTGGGAATGCCCAAGGGGTCGGGTAAGCACCGGCTGCGCCTGGCCTGTGGTGGTGCCCGGGACAGGGGAGAAGCTCATGTCCATGAGGTTCGCCTTAGCAAGTCTGTCCACTTGCAGCACCAGAGCAGCGTCCTGCTTACAGCAGTGCGGTCAGCGCCATGGCTGACCCCCGGGAGCGCGTCCTGCAGTGTCCCCAGACCGCACTTGCTTTCCTACATGCCCTACTCCGGCGGGACCATCTTCCAAGGGGCTCAGAACAGAGTGGGACCATTATCCCCACCAGGGCAAACTCGACAGACAGAGCTAGGCTACTGACAAGGAAAGTAAGAACCCACACCCTTTGCTCTAAGTGATGTCATAAAATAAAGCACCATGACATTAAAATTTGGCCTTTCTCAGTGCCTCCTTGCCAGGATGGTTGAAGTCCTGGTGTGTCCCTCAGAGAAGCTTCCTCTTAGTGAGGCTTAGACGCTGTCCAAAAACGCTTACATTTTCTATCTTTTTTTTTTTTGGACAATCTTGTAATTAGTTCAGTATGGTTTTGAACTCACTATATAGCCCAGGCTGCCTGAAACATGCTGTGATCCTCCTGCCTCAGCCTACCAAGTGCTGGGGTGACAGGTGTGCATTCAGATACTGTCCTAAATTATTCTGGGGAGAGACTTGAAAATTTTAAGCCATTTCTTTAATTTTTTTTTGTATTTTAGGGAAGGGTTTACAAGGCGTTCAGGGTCTCACTACTAGATGGAACTTGTAGTGATCCACGTGTTCACAGCCTCCCAAGAGCTGGGATTACAGGCATCTGCCACCATGCCCAGTCTCAATTGCTGTTTCAGTGTGCCCTGGGGTGGGGTTGGCACGGCAGCATTTTTTTAATTTGTCATTACTTATTACTTCAGAAATATTTGGGAAAATAAATAGGGATACAAAACATTCTATAGTAACATTCATTTTTTTTTTTTTTTTTTTTGGTGGAACCAGGAATTGAACTCAGGCCCCTGCACTTGCCACTGAAGTGCTTATTCTACTGAGCAATCTCCTTGGCCTTTCAGTATTTTTTCATGTGTGAAGTTATGGTACTACACTTCAAGAAATGTTTAAAGCATGTATTTAAATGCACCAAAGTTGCACAGTAAGAAAGCTACAAACTCAGGGAACGCTAGTTGTGGGCAGGAGTTGATGAACATGGGGCCATGCACAGTGGCTGGAGCCTCCTGCAGCCTCTCTCCTGCCTCCTCCTTGGAGGCCACTCCCGAGGGCCGTGGATGCTCTCTGATGTAGTCGGTCTGTTCACTGTTGTAGAGTTGCACACGTGTTTGACAGAGGACTCTCATATTCTTGCAAAATAACAAAAGCAAACAAAGTCACCTAGAAATACACAAAGTTCATAGCCGTGGATCTGAGGAGCCAAGCCCCCTCAGCATAGCTGCCTCTGATCCCATGACTGCTTCTCCAGGGGTCTCAGCCACCTCAATCTCTTGTCTATCAAGGACGGAGGTGCTCCTCCAGATGAGGATTCAGCTGGAAACCCCATGGGAAGAAAGGGCTCTGCTGAGACTGCCCTCACAGGCTGGAAGGGAAGGCTCAGGGAGTCCTGAGCTGAGTCCCTGGTATCCAGGGCTAGTACCCCAAGTCCCTGGGGACTAAATCACAGTGTCATAGAGCCATCCTGCTTGGACCTAGGTCCCCCTTTCCTTGACTCGAAGGATGGCAAACCAGGGGGCTGAACTCTCTCGGAGGGAACAGGACTGGAGGCTTCTTGGGGCAAGGGGACTTGTCCTTGCCTGTTCTCAACTGTTATCATGTGCAACTTGTTTCCCTGCACATGGAAACAGCACTGGAGAACCAGGATGGCTGCTCTTTGTGTTAGGCTAAGGATTTTCAGTGTTTATATTTGTTCTGTTTAATCACACTAGGGAAAAAAATCGCCTTCCGCAGATGTACATTGCTTTAAGCACTGCAGCAGGATGATTACAGATGAATCGCGTGAGAATCTGAGACACGCCATTGAGGAGTCAGCGAATAAACTCCTGGGAATAAACTCTGTTCCGACGGTCCTTCTGGAGATGCAGAGAGCTTGGGAGCTAATGGACACTGTGCTTCTCTTGTTTTAACTAAGTTGTGCATTTAGAAGATAGGGCTGGTCAGTACTTAGTGATGGATTATGTGTGTTGATTAATAATCTGAAGTCGGTATGAGTCTCCAATACATTTTTTTCCCATGAATGTTGTGACTAAAACATATTCCTTTGATAAAAGTCTTAGGATTTGAAAGAAAAGCCAGTAACTCTCTTACAAAAGAATAAGTCCACTGGTAAGTGCATGGCTCAGCTGTCTGGTAAACACCTGATTTTCTTTTTGACTACTATTAATTTATAGGGTGATATTGCCAAGCTAACATGCAGGATGGGGACATACTGTGAATAATGCTACACAGGTGCTGTTTAGCTACACATTGCAAATATTTAGACACAGCCAGTGCTGTTAAAGTGAGTCATTTCCAAGAACTTAAATAAGCTGTGACTCAGTGGGTCCTTGGGACTCTTCATAAACCAAGCTCAGGATAGCACCTCAGAGCTGGATGAGGGCCTGAGGACTCTGTCTCTAGATCCAGACCATTGCCAGGCAGAAGGAAGCTCTGTCCTTTTTTTAATGCTCGCTGAACAAGGCAGCAGTGTGCAGTGAGGGTGTACTTATGAGGGATGAATGAGACACTGAAAGGAGGAGAAGAAGCAGCAGGGAGGTGCTGGTGACGGACGACCAGATCTCCACGCTTGGTCAGGATAACCGCACTGAGATCTTTATACTCAGAGCTGGGGTGACTCTGAACTAGGGAGAAGGACTGGCCAGCAAGCAGGGGCCACCTGCTTCATCTTGACGAGATGGCTTAGTCAACTGAAAATGAACTGTGTGTGCACACGCACACCCTCAACCAAATTTCAACACAGATGCACCCCAACATGTGGGCACAAAGGCACAAACTGGGGTGGCATATGGGAAGCTCAGTGGAGAACACTTAGGCTGTCTCCTTTGACTGCCTCAAATGGGATGAAGTTCATTGTCTGTAAGTATGCAGAGCAGAAGGGCTCCAGGCAAACCTCACATGCCAAGTATTGGGGGTATCGGGGCAGGACTTGGAGATAAAAGTCAAATTGGGAACAATTATTCTAGAAGTAACAAAAATGACAAAAAGTCAGGCACGCAAAAAGGTTATCAAAGCGAATGCAAAGTAACGTTCATTTGGCATGGGTTGTTCACAAAGTCCCTCTAGGTGTCCCTGGCCTCCTCTGGAGCTGGTCCCGACCTCACAGCACCTTCGTTGCTGTTCTCCTCCAAGAGAAAAGGGAGCCAAGGCTCAGACTGGGGCTTCATCCAAGGGCAGTGAAGAGTACATCTTCATAGCTCAGAGCCCGGGGTCACCTCCCACGCAAAAGACCCTCAGAGTGTGCTTGCAGAAGGAACCAGGGCACAAAGCCCCCCAGGAGCCTACCTGGGACTCTAACCAGTCAGGTCTGTGTCAGCTAGGGTGCTTGGCTGCAAGTACTAGAATGAAGAGCTAGAGGTATTAGTCCTGGTCTGGAGGCCTACATGTGGGTGTTAGACAGATGAAAGCGGGAAAACAAAGGTAGCATTCTCTTCCCCCTTCCTCTCCTCCACCCCCTCCCCCACCCCCTCCCCTGTCCTTTTAACCCTCCTCCCTCTCCCTCTGTTCTCCCTTTCCCTCTCCTTCCTTTCTTCCTCTCTCTCTCCCTGTCTCCCTTCCACTCTGTCTCTGTCTTTGTTCTGTCTCTGTCTCTGTCTCTGTCTCTCCCTCCTCCCTCTCTGTCCCTTTGCCCTCAGCCCCTATGGATTCTGTGCTCTGCAGGTCTATGGTTGAGAACACAACTGCGTTCCAGCTGAATTCATATTTCAGGTTAAATTTAAGTCTTGATTCCCAATTCCCACTTCTGAAGCAGTCGCAGTCACCAAAAAGACCCTGTCCTGTAACATGGCCACCGGAAGCCTGCTCCATAGTGGCCACCATGATGGACAGTGACCCTCACAGAGGAAGGAGGAAAATGCTGCTTTTTGAGCCACACAAAAACCTCAAAGGTTGACAGTTGCTTTTATCAAGTCCCCTGTTTACTCTACTGGCTTCTTTCATTAGTGTCATGTGACAAATAACTTTTGGGGGCAGAGTGTTCTTGATGACCTGTTCTCCTGCTTGACTACAAGGAGAAGAGGACCTCCAGTAACTCCCTGCTTGCCCTTTTTGCAGGGCAGAAGACAGAAAGAAGTTGGAATGAACTGGGACTTCTGTCCCTTAAGAATTCAGCTTCCTTGCTGGGGCCAGGCTGCCTGTTGTGGATGCAGAGGGCACTAAAGAGTTCGAAAAGAAGCCAAAGAGAGGCAGGCACAGCAGCAGAGACCTGGAATCCCAGTCACCTAAGCATCTGAGGCAGGAGATTGGTAAGTTTGAGGCTAGGTGGGGCCATTCATTGAGGTTCTGTCTCAAAAAACAAAAACAATGAAAGCAGCAACATACACAGGTATGCATGCTAATAATAATGATAATGATAATAATAATAATAATAATAATAAAATAAGCCATCGCTGGGTGGGAGGTGCTTCAGTGCTAGACGCTTCCCTGGTATGTATGAGGCCTAGGAGCTCAATACCAGTGCTACAAAACAACAGCAACAACAACCACAAAACTAAACAAAAGGTGAACACGCAGAAAGCCACAGCTTTCCTGCACACGGAGGCGGCAGGAGGCCTGCACCTCGTCTTCCTCGCCAGTCCATATCTCTGTGGTGAGTCCCCCCTGAAGGACAAAGTCAGAGGGAGAAGCCGAGGGTGAGGCACACTCCATTCAAAGAAATGTGTAAGTCAGGCAAAAGGTGACACAGAACATGTGCCTTTTGGCCCCAGGAAGCCTAGGGGCGATGAGGCTGGGAAGACGGAGGAAGAGCCCCGGAGGTGATGGAAGGGCTAAGGATCTGAGTTCGACTTCATGGTCGGTGGAAGCCTAGGGAGCAGTCATGGCATCAGCTGGTTATGAAAGTCTCAAGTTGCTGAGACAAACCTGGAGAAAGACTAGGCATAAAGCAGGAGGAGCAGCTGGAGATGGTAGCAGTTATCAAAGGCAAGGTAGGCCTGGAGAATCAGGGCTTGGGTCAAGGAGGACCAGAGCAGAGGCCATCAGAAGGAGGTCAGAGCTCCAAGCTCGGGACTGAGGGGAATGGGCGGCTGGCTCTAGTGTGCAGTGGGGCAGTTACTGGGGAGAGGAGGTGGGAGCTCAGGCTCAGGCCTTCAGGAGCAGAGCAACCGAGAATCACTCAGAACAAAGAGATCTTACCTCCCCCCATCCCCGCATATATCTGTCCTCTAATTAAAATGCAAAAAGTGAAAATTCAGCTGAAGTCTAAATCTGGGTACCTGCCACTGGCGTCTCCTGCCACAGCCCAAATGCCTATAACAAATTTATTCCTTTATCAGTGATGTCAAAACTGAGCCCTACAAAACTCTCATCTCTAAGAGCACAGTTGCCAGGCAAAGCTCCAGACAGCGCAGGGCGTGGGCGCTCTCCTGACCTCATGGGGCCGCACTGCCTGGAGTCCTCTGGGACAGGAGGCACCGCTTGCCTGCCTCCCAGGGTCCGCTTCCTCTTTGCTGCTTCCGGACATTTACCAATGTCCGTGTGCAGGGCTGATTTGCATGTTCATTTCCTTGTGTGAAATCTTTAAACATCAACGTGTTTCTGAGATGTAACCCTTGGGCACGGGTTGGGAAACGTCTCTATCACAGGTAGTGCTCCTCAGAGCTCTTCCTAATAAACTCCTGCATGCCGATCTACATCTCGGAATCTGTCTCCCAGGTAACGTCCTCCATCATTAGTCATCCCCACTTCATCATCTGATTGTGAAGATTGTCAATACCGCTGGGCGCAGAACGGCTTATTCATCTTTACATTTCAAGGACAGTGGGTGTTCGATAAACGCCTCTACATCAGGCCACGTGAGGATTTTGAGTGAATCTCTAAAACTCACTTGTTTTCCCTCCAGCTGGGCAAAGGGTAATGTGTATCCACACACACGTGTTTCCCCATGTTTGCCTACAGGCTCTTCCTCCTAGCCCAGCACTGGGGACGTGGGCTCCCAAAGGGAAGGGTGTCTTTCTGAGACAGAGTACTGCCCCTTTTGAGAATGCACATTTTCACTTATCACTTCTGGGTTTTAAGCAAAATTAAACTACTACAGGTGACATCAATTTTGTGTTATGCCATAGCTTAGAGGTTGAAAGCAAGGTGTGTCAGTCGGAGTTGTTTCTCCCCGGTGGGCACGAGCCATCATTGTCTCCATCGCTGGGCAGACATGGAGGGACAGTGCCCGTCTCTCTGCAGTGCAGAGACGGCTAAATAAAAACTGTGAGCAGATGGCCAGACAAACGGTGAAGACGCAAAGCATGTTATTTTCTGTTATTATTTTAATATTTCAAATTCATTTCATGATTTTTCTCTGTAAATTAACTTCCAGGCAGAGCAAGACACTTTCCCATCTCTCAGGTAATTTCTCTGACCCATGGGCTGCTTAAAAATCTGTTGTTTAATTTCCAAGTATTTGTGGGTTTCTGTTTCCTTCTGTTGTTGATTTCTGTTTAACTCCGCAGTGGTCGGGGGGAACACACGTGGTATGGTCTTGTCCTTTTCAATGCATTAAGACTTTGTGTAGCCTAATTCATTCTTCATAAATCTAATATGAGATATATGACATGTAAATATTTTTCCAGATTGCCTTTCCTGCATTATTGTCTTGAAAATAAATATGTGAGATTTCTAATATTAATACCCTTAGTCTACCAGGTTGTTGGCATTGCAGCACTTTCAAGGTGCCGTCAGTGGCCTGTGCCCTTTCTTCCCTTTGCTTAGGGCTGGTTGGACCTTCCTTAAGCTGAGTGACTGATTGTTCGCTCTCTCCAGAGGAGGCAATAGGTCCCTTGCCGGGAGCTCCCTGCCTGGACCTACAGCCTATCAGCTGGGGCTCAGGATGAGCTGGGAGCTCCACCATCATCCACAAAGCCAGGTGTCTCCTTCCTTTCCCAAGCCACAAGCTTGCCCAGGGATGCCAGGTGAACACAGCTGCCTGTGCCCCAAGTCACTTGCCTCTCCAGAGTTACATATCTACTTCTTTGTTTATGTGTGTGTATGCATATGTACATGTGTGTGTGTGGATGTGAGTGTGTGTGTGTGTGTGCAGTGCTGGTCATTTTCAAAAAGGTGTGTTAAGAATTAGAGATCAAGTTTTCAGAGATGTATTTGATTGATTTTTTTAGTACTTATATAATAAATAGGCCAATGTTCAAACTGACATAATACGATTGTCGTCAATGTATTTTAGCCAGATCCAAAGAGTAATGAGTACATGATATTAATGTTAGTAAATATATCTGCTTCAATTTTTTGCAAATTTTTTGATCTCGGGTATTTTCTCAGAATTTCAAAGAACTGATTAAGATAAGACTATTTTGTCAAACTGAGGGAACTTCACTCTGTTTCAAGATGGTTAGCACCTTCTGACATGAGTGGGTGCTGCATATTTTCCAGTGCTTTTCTCATCAATGTCATTTGCAAATCTCCTTCGCCCTGGAGTCTGAGCCATTGTTACCCAGGACACGACCCTCCCTTTAGTGGAGGGCTGTCCCTCCATCTGCTGCTGAGTTAGCCCGGCTGGCTTCCTTGAGATCCGTGTTCAGGAGCAGAGCCGGCTGGTCTTCGGGCATCCTGTGTTTATCTGTTTATTTTTACATCAAGGTCATGCTGACTTCAAAATTAATTGGGAAGTTTCCTTTCTGCTTCTATTTTTGTGGAAGATATTGTGGGGAATTGCTGTTATTTCTTCCTTAAATATTTGGTAGAATTCACTAGTGAAACTAGTTGTGCCTGCCGTTTCTGTTGTGAGGGTGATTAATTAATGATTTATTTTTTAAATAGTTATTTACTTATATTTACGTACATTTTGTAGTTTGCATTGTTAAGGCCATTGTCCAATTAATCCAATTTGTCAAAACCATGGACAAACTACTGCATAGAATTCTTTATTCCTGTATTGTTCATGGGGCTAATGGTGATGGTGTTAAGTTTTGATATTAAGAATTACTCTTCTGTCTTCTTTATGAGTAGCTTACATAGAGTATTGTTGGTTTTAGTGATTTTTTTTCAAAGAACTAGACTTTGATTTCATTGATTTGTTTTCTGTTGCATTTAATTGACTTCTAATTTGTTGTTGTTTCTCTCCTGCTTATTGTATAATTAATTTGCTCTTCTCTCTCTAGGCAGACACATAGGTATATATATATAATATATATACATTCAATGCTGTAAATTTTTCTTATTTATGCATATCTTAGAAATTACAGCAAATATGAATCTACAAGACAGTAACCTAAGCTATTCAAACGAAATTTAGACTAAAATTTCCACAAATTTTGCTTAAGTTTTATTTTAATTTTCGTTTAGTTTAAGATATCTTTATTTCTCTTGAGTCTTTTTTGATCTATGGATTATTTAGAAATATTTTGTCTCATTTTAGCTTTTATTGATTTCTCTTTTAAACCCCTTGTGGCCTGGGCCTCATATGGGATGCAGTGTAACTGTGGGTGTGCAGAGGTGTGCACTACGGCCCCACACTCGGGCTCTGTGGCTAATGCGCGCGTTACCCTGAGGGACAATCCTCTGCTGATGATGGACACACAATGTGTGGACTCCCGCTCAGTGGTAGGGGTGGTAGTGCGGTCCTGCTCTCCTGTCTTCTCTCCTCCCTCCTCTTCTCCTCTCCCCTATCTTCTCCCTCTCTCTTTTCTGTTTTCTTCCCTCCCTCCCTGCCTCCCTCCCTCTTTTTTTCTCTCCCTCCCTCCCTTCTTCTCTATCTTCTCCCTCTCTCCTTTCTTCTTTCCTTCTCTCCCTCCCCGCCTCCATCACTGCCTCCCTCCCTCCCTCCCTTCCTCCAGTGCTGGGGGATGGAGCCCAATTTAGGCAAGCACTCTATCACTGGCTACATCTCAGCCCCACTTACCACATCTACATCCATACTAATTTTCCACAAAATCTATCATTATTTAGAGTGATATTGAAGTGTCCACTGTATTAGTGCATCTGTGTATATCCCTGGCCTGCTGTTAACTATGCACGTGCTTACTGTTGTTATCGTCCTAGAGGACTGACCTCTTGATGGCAAGATATCATTTTTCATGATCTCTGTTAGTTTTTTTTTTTTTTTTTGTTCTGCACATACTTTTACTGAAATTTAACAAGCTATGCCAGCCTTTGTCATTGCTACTGCTGCTATTATTTAGTGGTTACATGGTGGATATTTTCTCATTGATTTACCTGTAACCCGAGTCTTTATATTTAAATTGGATTTGTCATTGACAATATATAATTAGGTCCTGGAACTTCTATGTACTTTGAAAATATCTGGCATTCAATTGATATATTGATGTATTTTGCATTTAATGCTGTTAGTGACATGACACTTGATGAACAGCATATTGTTACTCTTTTCTATTTGCTGTACATATTTTTTGTATCGTTATGTACTCTTCTCCTGCTTTTTCTCTCTGATTTTAATTGAGCATTTCACATGACAACAGTTAATTTTCCTTAACAAATCAGTTACGCATTTTTTTTTTCGTGGAACTGGGGATTGAACTTAGGCCCTTGTACTTGCCAGGCAAGCACTTATTCTATTCAGCTATCTCCCCGGCCCCAGTTATGCATCTTTGAAAAGTCTTTTTGGTAGGAACTCTGGAGTTTACAGTGTGTACCTTTGTTTCAGTTCAGAATGCCTTCAAAGAGCATTTTTCCTCATGGTACAGTTGCATTATAAGAAAATATTCCCAACACTTTACTCCTGGCCTTAGTACCATTCATTTCACTTATTTATATACTTTAGTTAACCAATAAAGTGTTATGCTTATTTGCTTAGTAGTTTGAAGATAATTTGGTTTTTACCTTTGGACAATGGTTTTGCCAAATATGGACATTTCTATGTTGGTAGTTTTTCCATGTAACACTTCCAATTTTTCATTTTATTCTTTTTTTGTTTGAACAGTTTTTGACAAGAAGTCTTCTGCAGTTCTTATCCTTGTTCCCTTATGGTTAGGAAGGTTTGCTTTCTTCTTTCAGCATCTAAAATGAGATTTACTGTATGCCTTCGGTTCTCTGCACTACATGGGGTTCCTGGACCCATAGTTAGGTATCTGTCACCTGTTCTGGATGCTCAGTCATGGCTGCATCAAATGCTTCTGTCCTCATTTTCCATGATAGTTATGTACACATTAAAACTTTTAAAACTGTCTCAGAGTTCTTGGATGCTGTCCTTCATTTGTCTTTTCTTCCTCTTTGTATTTGAGCTCTGGAAATGTGGTCTACCTTCAGATTCGCTAAGTCTTTCCTCAGCTGTGTTACATCTTCCATGTTCTCAGCAAAAGTGTCCTTGCCCGTTACAGTGCTTTCGTGTTCTGGCGTCTCCTTCTAGGAGAACTTGCGTTTCTAGTCACATTGTCCACATCTATCCTTGTGTTTTGTCCATTTGCTCTTAAGTCTCCTGAAACATGAATAGTTATTTTAAACTCCATTCAGATAAGCCGAACCATGCTCTGACAGGCACCACAGCCTCTGTTCCTGGTGATGCTGTAGTCAGCTTTCCATCGCTGTGTTAAAATGCCTGGTGCCTGGAAGTAGTTTTTTTTCTTCATGTATTTGCTACATGGTATCACTATGCAGCTTGGACTCATGGTGGTCTTCCTGTTTGCAGCCTCCCCAGCACTGGGATTACAGGTGTGTACCACCACGCCTGGACTTGGTGGCTGGGCTCATGGGGTATGTGTTGCTGGGGATTGAGCTCTGGACACTGTGCTTCCTTGAGCAGGCACTTAGTCTTCCTTGAGCAGACCCTTGGAACTCCAGTGTTATTGCTCCAGTGGGTTCAGTCTGTTATCCACGAGAAAAGCAGCACAGGGAGAGGGCCTGGCAGAGGGCCTGGCAGAGACAGGGGCTCTCGTGTCATGGTGCCTAGGAAGTAGAGCAGAAGCAGCCCAAAGCAGGGACGTGACGCCCCAGTGCCACTCCTGATGGCATCTTCAGCTGTGGCTTAATCAGTGCATGAGTCCACGGGTAGGGATGGCACCCGGCACCCTGTCCCCATCCCAGGTTCCACCTCTGGGTGCTAGACCTTGGGGACTTTTTAGATCCAAACATAGTAAAAGATTGCTGCTTTGCCCATTGAAAATGTGAGCTTTTCAACCTATTGTTGTTGAGATCCAGTTAGCTACTCCCAAGGAAAATACGCTACTTATATGAAGTTCTACATTAAATGGACGTTTATGGATAGCACGAGGCTCAGCACTTGCCAGGAGCTTCAAATTCGTCCCAAAGCCTGGCTTGACATTGGGCTTCCCTGAGGCCTCCTCCCCGTGGTCAGGGAGTTCTAGCGCTGGATCCACTTTTACGGCACCCGAGATGTCCGGTGCAGGGGAAGCCCTGGCGGCACAAGTGCTTTGGTTAAGTTCACT
>PVKA01004361.1:87062-99987 GCA_004027165.1 Ctenomys sociabilis
ATAATTATTGAATCTTTGATATAACTCAGCTATAAAAAAACCTGTAAATATAATTTCATGTATGCACCTTGTACAGTACCAAAACGTTATGAAAACAGTTTGCAATGTATTAATTCATCGACTCTGTATGGTTAAGGTGTCTTGAAACTGTCTGATTGACATTTGTATTTTAATAAAATAAAAATAAATGGAAAAAAAAAAGATAAAAATAAATAAATAAATAAATAAATAAATAAATAAATAAATAAATAAATAGCACCTGGGCCTCCCGGTGTCTGCTCGGCGCTGTGCCCCGCCCCCATCCCAGCCCCCTTTCACTGGAGGACTTTCTCAAGGCCCAGAACCCCTGTGGCTGCACCTTCTCCCCTCAGATCAGTCAGGAAGGGAGCTGAGCTGAATGAGCACTCTGCACTGAGATGGGCTCCAGCTCCGGCACAGCAGCCTACAGAGGGCCTCGGCTACGCAGGGGCGACGCTCTCACCCCACCCTCTGGTCTTGAGTGATTGTGCCAGCATCTTCCGCTTGAGGATCTGGTGGGATTCCTCAGAGTCAAACCCACAGGAGCGGAGGGGCCCCGAGACAGCAGTTTCCAGGCCTACTCTTTGCACCTTAGTCCATGTTCAGGTCCCAGGAATGGATTTAAAATGGACATTTAAATATTTCTACCACTTTAAGGCCCAGTGGCCATCTGTGGCTCCCTGGATGCTCCTGTGTTGCTCCATCTGGAACTGCATTTTTCCTGAGTCCTGTCTGCAGATGGTTCCAAGGATTTGCCCATTTTCAGATTGCGTGGCCTTTCTCTTTTTGCTTGTGGCTGGAGCCACAACTTCTTGCCTCTATCTCAGGGGCATGCGGTCCTTTCTCCTGGCCCCCACTGTCATGCCAGCTCTTCTCTGTGCTGCTCTGACAACAGCCTACCTCTTCTCCCCACGAGCTCAGCCTTGCTCGTCATCTAGGACACAGCTGGGCTCTCCTGGCTGCTCACAGCCTCCACAGAGGATCGTTTCGTGGCAAGAAGGCTCTTCAGGTATGCATCAGATTGTCCTGTGTTTGGCAAATACATTTTGCTTATTCTGTTCTCATTGTCTATAATATGTCCCCTCCTCTCCAACTTCCTTGTCACCTATCAATTTTTAAGATTTAAGGACAGATCAATACATTCCCCTTTCATGGTTGTCTTTTCTAGCTCCCTTGTTAAACTTGTTTTCCTTGCTAAATGTGATTTTAGTGATGACATCTCTCTCAGATGCCTTGTCAGAATTTTAAATAAAATACAAATTCATGTCTGACTTTCCTCTCTCAGGTAGGGTGTAAATTCCTAAAAACGAGACTGACCTTTTGACCTTCCACTGTAGATCTTTCAGTGTAAGTGTCCAGATAGTATATTGTTTAATGTCTATCAATATGTTGTGTTTCAATAGTTTGTTAAGCCACACACATCTATTACATACATATATGCATACACATGTAAGTGGAAAACAATTTTAGGAATATCTTGATTTCTCTACATAGATCTTGACTTCTGCACCTTAACTCAGACATTGTGATAGAGAACAGCACTTAAGCACAAAGCTGAGTGACCCTCACTCAAGGCAGAGGCAGTCCACCTACATCTGCTCCTGGTCCGAGATGTCCATGGCCATGATGTCCCCTTAATGGTGGTAGAGCAGTGTAGTCCCTGCCACCATGAACGTCCAGGTGTGCCTGGGATTTCAATGTGATCCTACTTGAACAGACAACTGCATGCTTGAAGAAGCATTAATGTTGAGGGCATCTAAATGTGTGGACTTTTATTTGCTTTTTTTGTTTGTTTGTTTTAATGGAGAAGAACCATAGTTTGCCCCCAGAGCTTAAGCTGCCTGTGTAGAATAAAAAGAATTCTGTTGGATGGGAGCTGTCTGAGCCATTCATGTTTTCCTGAGCGCCAGTCCCTTAAAAAGTTTCCTACTTGCTTGGTGACAGAAGCAGTCGCCCTGATGACAGGCCACAGAAGTCTGTGAGATCTTAGAATGCCAGTGTAGTGGTTGATCCATTCTATCAACTTGAGAAGTTAAAAGACTTAACTAAACCAGCTCAGCAATCCACAGCCAGGGACATGGAGGCCCACCCTAGGGTGAGGCAACACTTAAAGCGTATAAAAGGGAACTGGGGTAGGATGGACACTCCACTTGCAGGGGTCCAGTTTTCGCAGTCAGCTTGAACACCATCTCCTGGCTTCTCATGCAGACTCTTGGCCTCTGCCTTGGCTCCTTCAGCCTTCCTGTGTGGCCCCGTCGGCCTCCTGGTACACACTCACACAGAGCTGCATGGGCTCCAGGCCTTGACACAGTCCTTCAGTCTCAGGTGCGCAGACGCCCTCTGTACACTTCCTCATCTGACTCTGAGGCTGACTGTCATAAGCCAGTCTTGGAATTTCTTATGAATGTGCACATCTTGTGTCGTATCTGTTCCTTGTGTTATAACTGTTCCTCTAGTAAGACTCTGGCTGATACAGCCAGGTACACTTCTAAAACACCAGTCTTACTCATAATTGAGATGGGGCCTTTAATTCAGCCTTGCACAAGGAAATCAAATGCACTTTCGCTGACTGAGCCCTCACTGCTTGGTGTCATGGCTACCTAGGCAAGTGTCCTTTCAGAAGAGGATGTAGTCTGGGGCTCCAAACTCACTGTGCAGCTTAGACCGGCCAAACTCCATTTTGAGTTGTTGGGGTGCAACAAACAGGGTGGTTTGGTGTCTAAGCCTGACAAAGATATACAAGCTGAGAGGAGCTTTCCCCGGGCTGCAGCCCCCTGGCTCGTGTATGAGCCAAATAAATCGCTCCTGCTTCTGCCGCAGTAGATGTAGAGAAGACAGCCTGTGATATGGGCACATCGTATCTGGACAGAGCTTTGCAAGTTTCTTTTAGAATTTCTGCCTCTTTTTGCATACATAAGCTGATTTCTTTTGGACTTTAGGAAAGACCAAGCAGAGTGTGATTCCAACTCTATATGTTTCCTGATGTTTCTAAGAGTAAGAGAAAGCACGCATTAAAGCCTTCCCAGGAGGGGCAGATTGTGAAAAATCTGGTAAATGCCCAGGGTGGCTTATTATTGACCTGGTCAGAGACAGAACAAAGAGAGTTTTGTGCCATTCTGTGATCTAGAACATAAATATGTGAATTAGAGATAGCTATCAGAATGCCGGAGGACCTTTGGTTTCTTTTCTTGTCAGCATGCATTATATTAAACTATGTTCCAAAGTGCAGTCTTTGCTGCATGCTCCCTGTTAATCTACCACAGCTTTCTTCGTTTCAGTGGAATTCGATTGAGTGGATGAATTCAGCAGGGAAGCTATGCACAAGGCTTTCTTTCTAGCACCCAAACGTCCTGTCTTCCTGATTGTGAGACCTACAGGAAAATTTTGAGATGAAGTGTTTGCGGTCACCATGTGCTGGGCCCAGGGTCTATGTCATGCTCCCCAAAAGCCCATGGGCTGTGGGGAAGGAGCTGACCAGGGGCTCCACAGGACCCTGGTAGAAATCCTGAAGTCATGAACTATGTTCCCAGCATGGGTCCCATAGATTCAGTAATGAATAACATTCTTTGAATGTCTGGACAAGAAAGATGTCTCACCACAGGAGGCATGCTTTCCTCTCTGTAACCAAACTGTGCTGAGCTGATATTTGAAGCCTGCTTCACACTCCTCAGAGCTCTTCTTTGATCTAATGCAGTTTAGTTAAATTGACCCTGGGATGTTTGCAGATTGGAGCTGGGTTAAGAGAATGTCGGGGTGGGGTGTGAACCCATATGTTTCTCTTCAGCTGGGATTTGCCCAGTATCTGTCCTCTAAAGAAACAAGGTTCTTTTTCCTGTTTTGATTGATTGATGGTAAGAAGAGACTCCAGTATGTTCTTTGGCTTCATTTGCACTGGGGGAGAGTCCTAAGGAAGAGGCAGGAGGTTGGACATGATGTCTGACGCATGAAATGCAGTAGCAAAGGAGAAAGGGTGGCACACGGTAACGAGCTCAGTGTGGAAGAAGGGGTGATGTCTTTTCCAGATGCTCAAGAGTAAAGATGGCAAAATGTAGTGTATTATAGGACCACTCAACCCACAGTGCTAGTTTATGTCAGCTAGGTTTCTTTTTGCTTTTTCTGCTTTTAAGGAACACAGTTTTTTTTAAAGCATTAGAAATAATGCAAACTTTCAATAAAGTAATAGGAATTCAGCAAGGGTTGCTGTATTGCACCGATGTTCTTTTCAAATTAGTTGTTTAGGTTACCAGATATAAATGTGAAAATTTGGTTAAAAAACTCAAGAAAACAGCAACAACAAAAAGGTTATTAGCTATTTATTTATTTATTTTTTGGGGGGATTGAACTTAGGCCCTTGTGCTTGCCAGGGAAGTGCTTGCATTCCACTGAGCCATCTCTCAGGCCCCAAAAAGGTTATAAGAAATTAAAAAGAAAAAAAATAGACATTAACTGCTCCTTTCAAAAGACCAGCAGAGATCAGCAGTAAAAGTCTCCGATGGGAATTATGAAGCTTTTTCCAGGGTCTTGATGTTGAGGCAACATCTTATCTCTCTTAGATGTTTTAGTTGCTTTACACTAGGGAAAGGATAATTAGCCATGAATGTTTTTAGCACTTGGATGTTTGATGTTAGAGGTAGATTATATGAGCCTTGGACAGATATTCCTCATGTGCTAATGTCTACTCTGGCCTAGTCTCCAAGTGGAGATGGAAGCTACTGATCAGGTGACCCAGATCCTGAAGCTGGGCTGGCCTTGGCACCCTGTGGTCAGTGCTGGCCTGGGCTGGGAAATCTCCTGGCTATGTGAATGAGGGCAGTGTTTCTTCATTCAGTCCTGGGCACTTGATACATGCACAGCTGTGTTTCAGATCTAGGAGATGGATCTAGGAGACAGAAAAGACCCATTTGCGCATTGTTTCTTTAAATTTGGGGGTCTGATTTTTTCAGGTCATTATGTTTTAGAAATAAGTCCTTTGTCTGAGGGACAGCTGGTTAAAACTTTTTCCTGCTCTGTGCATTGTCTTTGAACTCTGTTGGTGATTTCTTTTGCTATGCAAAAGCTTTTTAGTAAGATGAGATCTGAGCTGTTGATTCTTTCTAGTATTTCCCATGCGATTGGGGTTTTTCTCATGAAACCTTTATCTACATCTATGGCTTCAAGAATTCTACTGATTTTGTCTTTGAGCAGATTCAGTGCTTCTGTGTTAACATTTACATCTTTGATCTATTTCAATTTTATTTCAGTACATGGTGAGAAATGAGTCTAGTGTTAGTCTTTGGCATGTAGAAAGCCACTTTTTCCAGCAGCATTTATTAAAGAGGCTTTCCTCCAGTGAACATATTTGGCCCCTTTATCAAAGATAAGGTGGATGGGTGTGCTTGGAGTGGTTTCTGCAATTTCTAATCAGTTCATGTTTTGTGTGTGGCACCAGGGTTGAGCTCAGGACCTTGCACTCATGATCAGTTCATTGATCTTCAGGTCTATTATATTTTTTCCATACCATGATGTTTTGATCACAGTGGCTTTGTAGTATAATTTAAAGTCAGGGATGGTGATACTTTCTGTCTTGCCTCTGTTGCTGAGAATTTTTCTTTTGCTACCCTTGATCCATAGGCATCTGAGATGGATACACATTTCTCAGAGGAAGAGATTCAAATGGCAAATAAATGTATGAAAAAAATAGTCAACATCACTGGTTACTCGAGAGATACAAATTAAAACAATGCTGAGGTTTCACCTCCAGAAAGAATGACTATTCTCAAAAAATCAACCAATTACAAATGCTGGCAGGGATGTGCAGAAAAAGGGACACTTCTCCATTGTTTTGGGGAGTGTAGACTGGTGCCATCACTGTGGAAATTACTGTGGAGAGGCCTCAGAACCTAGAATTAGAGGTGCTATTTGACCCAGTTACTCTACTTGTGAGCACTGTTCTTAAAGAATTAAACATATCATGCAACCAAGGTTTTTTCATATCCACGTTTATGGTAACCCAGTTTATAATAGTTAAATTTTGGAAACAACCCAAATTTCCATCAATAAAGGAATGGATTAAAAAATATGTTTTTACGCAGTGGAGTACTACTCAATCATAAGGAAGGTTAAACTTGAGGCACTTCTAGGCAAATGAATGCATCTTGAAAACATACTCTTCAGTGAAATAAAAAGTGTATGCCTGTGTGAACATTGCACTATCTCTCTGGCATGAATGTCCTCAAGGACCAACATGTACCTGAGGTGCTGGGAGCTAGGAAGATACTATTCAAAGGAAAGGGTAATTAAGGAGGGGGAGTGAAGGGAGGGGAAAGGAGACAATCAGTAGAAAAGGATAAAATGGAAACAATGCTTCATAAGGAAGGAGGGGAAGTGGGGTTGAAGGAAGGGAAGGGTTTGGGGAAAAAAAAAAGAATCAAAACATCCCATATATGGCTGGCCAGATAGCTCAGTGGACTGAAGCACCTGCTTAGGCAGATGTAGCTACAGGGGTTTGATTCCCATGGTGCCATGCTGGCACCACACCCAGGGCACGCTGAGATGGCAAATGAGACTGGGCATGGTTGTGTGTGTCTGTAATTCCAGTGCTTGGGAGGTTGAAAACAGAGGATCACTACAAGTCCAATCTGTATGGTGAAACCCTATAGACCCTGTACTAAATACATTAAAAAAAATCCCATTTGCAGGTACCAATTCCCTCTGATGAATGCTATCTTTATATAGATCTCAGTTGTAGCAATGAACTTAATTTAAAAACAACAATGAAAAGACACAGGCTTCAAAGAACTTCCAGTCCTCCGCAGGAGACAGTTATCCATGAGGAGCTGAGGTCACAGAGGACCCTGGGGCTTGGAGGACGAACACTGTGTGGTGCAAGGGAGACACTGGAGAAAGAGAGTCGAGCTTGGAGGAGGTGAGATGCACAGGCCCACCTCAGAGGGAGCCGGGGGGAGTGTGTGCGTTGGGGTGTCGCACATGCGCCCGTCCTCTACTTATGCCGTGTGTGCATGTGTGCACATGTAGGCACCTCGCCTTGCACACTGGGGCCGTGCCATGTGGCACACATGGAGTGACTGTGCCAGATGAGGGAACGCCCAAGTGTGCCCGGGATGAGGCCGCTTTCAAGCTTCATTTGTAAAAGCCAAAAGACACTCCTTCACCAGTTCCATCTGTATTCCTGGAAAGAGGGATTTTTTATTATTTTATTTTATATTATTTTGGCTGGCTGCCTCAGGATGCCTTCAGTGCAGGTCTGGTTTGGCTTGAGGATCTGGAGATTGAACCACAGCACCCTGAGCCTGCCTGCTTTGCTTAAGCAGGCACTTAACCACTGAGCTAGTGGGCAGGCCCCATATTCCTGGACAGAGAAGGCTGGTTTGCATCACACTGAACAAAGGAGAATATATGATGCTCTCGTGAAGAAATGGAAGCAACTAAATTTTGTGAGTCTTCTTTGGAGAACTGATCAGTTCCTAGGAGGTGATTCATCTGTGTAAGACATCCAGTTTCTCATCAATTCTGTCTAACGGAAGTCATCATCAGGGAAATTAGATTTGTATTTGTAACAAGTAAGTAAATTAAAATGTCAGAGCAGAAACAGAGATTTGCCTTTTGTAACTCACAATTGGAAGGGGGAATTCCAGGCTTTTAAAATATTATTTATTTATATTAAAATGCAAAGTTAGATTCTTTTAAGTTCAAACTGATTCAAGGTGCCTCCGTTTGAATTTTGCACTCAGACTGTACCTGAGGGATGACCTTGGGCACTGAGCGTCTCTGACCTTAACACTTCTTTCTATAAAATGGAGACAATAGTAACAGTTCTGAAACCTTTGGGAGAACAGAGATGTTGCCCTCAGCTCAGTGCCTGGAATTTGGGATGCTCTCAGTAAATGTTAGCTCTGTTGTTGTTTTACTGTAGTTGTTTCCTTTCTTCTCGCAGAGGAAGGTCAAGAGAGTAGTATTTACTATTTATGAGGCATTTGTGCGCGTGAATGCATATCTACAGATCTACAACTGGAAGTATGCATGCAGACTCGGAATTATTTTGACTTCCCAGGGCTCGAGACAAGACGTGAGCTACCTGAACCCTCTCAACTTTGGAAAGTGCCATTAGAAGGTGCCTGGGACAGTGGACGGCGCAGAGAGCGTGCTTCCTGCCTAGCCTGTGAGTCACAGCAGATGCGAAGCATAAATCACAAACCATCGCAGACACGCACAGCGCAGCCAGCCTCTCCTCCTCAATTATTTCCTCTCAAACTAAGTTCGAGCAGTATTTGGGAAAACAACCTTTCTCTTTCTTCCTGTGACTTTCCACGTGTTAAAAATAGATCGCAGCCACACATCCCTTCTGCATCCTTCATTTGCACCAGGAGTGCTCAGAAAAGTTTGGGGATGACTTTCAGAGAAACAGTTTTAATTGTTTTTAATTTATCTAAAAACAGGCTAAAAAGTTTAATTAACAGGCTCCAAGTAATAGTTACACCATTTTTCCTCTGCTATCAGCTTTCACTGTTATTTACGATGCTTGTCCCCCTGTGTTTCCTTCATGCCAAGGTCCACTATCACTAATATTTCTGTGATATGTGAATAAACCCCCGTGTAAAGTTAGCACTTGCAATCAATGCAAATTAATGATTTTTTAAAAAAAATTTCAATCAGGAAAAGCAGCTTTGTAGTTGAAAATCCCATGCTGGCCCTAGAGTGGGAGTTTTTCCAGCTTCTGCTTAAATCCAAAAAAATACTGCAATCTTCTGGCACAGGCTCACTGTAATGCTTTAAAAACAATTTAGCAACTGTCATTGCTGTAATTACAGTAACTAATTACCATCCTTAGCAAACAAATAGCTTAACATAATACGCAAGCCGAATCAATTTTGAAGAAATGCAAATTCCAAAAGCGAAAAAGGGCATTTTGGCAAACCTGAAAGAGAAGCAGGAAAATAATACACTTTGTTTTATCTGCACATAATTCCCAGGGAATATCATATCATAAATATTTGCATTCAGTTCTTATCAGGACATTTGCATTTGCTTCTTATCAGCGTGCAGACCGGACTCCGCCAGCTAGAGTGGGGAGCGCCACACCACGCGCACATTTCTAATGAATCACGTCTCGGGCCCAGAGAATATTTTGGCTGGAACTTTATCACCCAGATGAGGAGGTCATTCCTTCTCTGAGTTGGTTCATCTTGGAATTGTCTTGAGGTTTTGATGTGATTCACCCGGCGCAGCATTTATTTGTTTCTTTATTTCAAACGAACCCTGCAGGCAGCTTCGCACCAGAGCACCCCTTCCCTTCCCAGGCCGCTGCTCCAAGCACACCTCTCCTCTCGCCTGCCTGCCACCGCCTGCCCACTCCCCAACTTCTGCAAAGAGGCATCACATCTACCTGACTCCAGCTGCAACTATCACAAATCCTGTGACTGTGCAGTTGCTCTTACCCTTGGGGATCCAGAAGGAACCCAAAGGCAAGGCACCATCGTGTTGAAATCCAGTGCCGGGCTCCGCTGTGGCTGTCTAGGGGCACGTACGATTAGCGACAACTCCCTGCGGTGGCTGGACGGCCTCCCTTCCCCGTAAGCCCTCTGAGGGCTCTCCCTTCATCTTGACAAATCCAGGTCTGGTCTTATAAGTGACAGCGCATCTTCTCCCCGGCAGCACACCTGGGCCAGAAAGGGAGGTGACAACAGTCTTTCTTGCACTTGAATGATGATTTAGTTCTCTTTAGCCCTGTAACTCTCACCCAACACAGTGCCCAGCGCCCCTGGGCTTGTTGCCGCCATGTGTAAGCCACTCAGTCAGTCTACTTTGTTTTGGAAAGAGAAGCAGGAACATTATTTATATTGACTGGGTCCTTTCTGTTGGATTTCACTGTTTAATTAAATCAGATCTGTACTTTAGAGCTTTGGTAGCACGAGGATCCAATGGAGAGGGTGTCATTTTCCTGTGCATTGCGAGGCCAGGCCGGTACACAGCGACCTCCAGGAATGCTACCGTCACAGCTCCCTCTGTAATTTTATAATCTACTTGACGTTCCTGCCCAAGTTCTGGGGTCAAACTCCAAAGCAAATCACTGGATGGGCTCAATCTAATAACTAAAATTTCAATTTCCAATTACAAATTAAAATATAGGGATAATGGGAAAATTCGTCAGTTTCAATAGCAGCAAAATAAATTTCATTGTGCTTCATAGTGATTTTATTCATGAATACAGTCACTAAAACTTAAATTTCATCTTTTGCTCAAGTGGAATTTCATTCTGCTTATTTGCCTAATGCAAAAGAGAACTTCAGACATATTATGATTCAAATGATTGATATCTCTTTATTTAGATCCAGGAAGAATTATTTTAGATATTACATTATCAAGAAGTTTCTATGAAATTATTTGTTTTAATTATAGCTTTAAGAAATTAATAACTGTTTATGCTTTCCTTGAAGAGTCAATTACTCTTTTTATTTTTAATAACACTTTTTTAAAAATGAACTTTTATTTTGACATATATTGTTTTGTTTAAAAATGTCTAGTGGCAGTTACTCCCACCGATTAAAAAATTGTAGTATGATTTACTTCTTAAATACTTCAAAATGTTTCTTTAAGCACTTTTAAAATATTAAATGTAAAGTGAAAATAGATGTACAGACTGGACTGTCCGGGGACTGCCCGCAGAACTCCCGGGGCCTGGCTTTCCGAGTTCCACCCCTGTGTATGTATGCGCTTCAGTTGTAGGACCTTCGTGGACAGCATATAAAAATCACACACAATTTCCTATTTTAAAAAAGTAAGGGCTTGGAGAGGTAGTGACCCTGGACATTATTTGTGGGATTCAATAGTTCATCTGGAAGAGACTTCATATTTGTCTTTCAAGCTTTATCGCTGTTTTCAGCTTTCTCTTTGAGGTGGGAAGAGTTTCCAGCTAAGAGCTCGCTATCAGGGTGCAGGAGGCGGAAGTCCAAAATATTTATGTTTGTTCGTGGCACATGGACAGAAGACAGTTCTCAGGAAGAGGGCTTTCTGATTAAGTGATTGAGAACACTCTGGGGTATTTTAATAGCTTCTTCTATCCAAGAGATAGTATCATCTCCACCCTTATCGTGGCTCTGAAACTTATTCTAAACACTCTCTGGTGCTCTTCCAATTAGGTTCTCTGCTCTCTCGGCCTCCCGCGTCTCGCTGCAACTCATCCCATTTGTTTGCCTTCTCGTTTTTGTCAGCAGGTTGGGTGCAAGAGAGGCATTTAGCAGATAACTGAGGGTGCGCTTCCCACAGCCAGATCCATCCGCACGGCGTCCAGCCACAATCTCCCAGTGATAAACATGGATGTGGAAAGCGTCAGCTTCACTTTGCAAAAGCCGAAAAATCGCTGATTGATTGAATGTTCGGACGAGGAGTGGTCAGGGGGAACGTGCTTGTGTGTGTTCATTTTTTTTTTTTTTTTTTGTCTTTTTGAGACAGGGTCTCACTATGCAGTTCAGGCTGGCCTTAAGCTCACTTTGTAGCTCAGGCTGGTCTCGAACTCACAACAATCCTCCTGCCTCCGCCTCCCGAGTGCTGGGATTACAGGCATGCGCCACCATGCCCGGCTCATTTTTAAATGAAAACTGATAGGGCCCCAACAGAAACTGGGGCGGCAGACCAAGCCCTTGGCCCACATCTGTTCAAGGGAAACCTAGACACCGGGAAGCAGTTTCTTAACATTTGCACTTCTCCTCTTAGTCCCGAAGGCTTTCTCTCCCATTTCTGTATTGTTGGTGCCTTCTCCCCATTCGGACATAACCAAATTTTCCTCTTCGGAGAAGCTTCACAGGGCCACTCCAGCTAACGCTGCCGCCTCTTGCCCACTCTAGCTGTGGTTCTCAGCATTTGTGCTCCTATTTACTTTGCAGCATTTTCTGTTCACAGCAATCTGTATGCACCTCATGTATGACTGGCTCTAAGTTTGTGCTTGACTCCCTTCCCAGGAGGTGAGAAGATTTGTAATAAATGTCCACTGTTGTAAAAATATTTCTTGGTGCAGCATGGACAACGAATAATCTATTTTTATTAAATATATGAACTTCTTGAAGCCCAAGCTTTGTGACTGACCTTTTCAAAATAACCTTCAGAAAACCCTATGGGGTAGGCACTAGTGAAAAGCCCATTTTACAGATGTCAACGCCTGAATCAGTGAGGATTTTGAAGGTCCACAGCTGCTCTGCGCTGGAGCCAAGACCCTTGGTCAACTCAGTACTGCTGTCCAGTTCCCAATAACTCTGCTTGTAAACATGTCTGTTTCCACTAGGTAAGTGTATGTTTAAAATACCTGGAAGCAGAGGTGATCCTGTCATACATGGGGAGCTTTCCGATGAAAACAAGTAACCTTTTGGCTTATTTGCCAGGTGCTGCAGTGTTTATTGACTGTTGAGCTCCCCATCTTTTGAACATTCAAACAGCAGCACGTGGGTGTGGGAAACCAGGTGACAGCAGGCCTTGCAGCTCTTCTCTTCTGTACAAAGAAGGAACATTGCAAATTTTTCTTCAAAGGAGGATAAGATAAAAGAGAATGCGAGGTGATAGTATTCCTGAAGTACTGCACAGACCCACAGGCCAGACAGGAGGATATGGGTGAAGGTTTCTGCAGGCAGATTACAAAACTGGCCTTGAAAGAAGGGAAAACACGCCCGTCAGAATGTCTACTGAAGTCTCATTCTACAGAAAACAGGGCATCTGATAAGTTCTAGACTTGCTGACAGCTCAGAAAGATGAAGAAGCAAGGAAAGAAAACAATATTCTGGGCCAAATTATGAAAGAGTGCTTTGTGATAGAGATGTGATAGCAGTCTTGGTAGGAAGTAGTCAGATCATTTGAGACATGAGAGAGAGAGAGAGAGAGAGAGAGAGAGAGAGAGAGAGAGAGAGAGAGAGAGAGAGAGAGA
>PVKA01004362.1:0-71294 GCA_004027165.1 Ctenomys sociabilis
TGCCTGCCTTCCTTTTCTTTCTCTCTAGATACTTTCATCTTTATTTTTTGTCTTATTTTTTTCTTTGCTCTAAATTAATGTCTATGTCTACTCCTCCTTAGCCAAACTATCCTTGAGAGAAGGCACAGAAGATTTTGTGAGTAGATGCGGGTCCTAAATGTTCTGGAGAACAGTGAACACAGGGACCTAAACAATTAAAACAGTGTTTTAACCCTGATTTTCTTTGCAGTGAGGAAGTTTTAGGGACTGTCCCTCTGGTGTCCAATCTTGTGAAGCTGGAAAAAAAAGGAAGTACTGATTCACAAAGGTGTGTATTTATTTGAGGGAACTAAAAAAGAATATATATACATGGGTTTTAATTTAGGAAATTATTAGCTCAGCAACTGTAAGATGCCACTAATTATGTTATATTGTAGCATATATTATAATATAAACCATCCACTATAAATATATATGTATATATATGAATATATATAGATTTATATACATTTATCTGTCCACTTTCAAGCTATTTTATTTGTCCTTTTTAGTATAGGAAAACATTCATTTGAGATATGGTGACAAACTTCGTGTGCTAGCAAACAAGAGACATGTAAATTATTACCGTTGTTCACTTCTAAGGCATCGCACGAAACCTACTCAAGGAGCATATCTGCAGAGCAGAGTAGCTAAAAATACTCATTAAAACCACAAAACTTGTGCTGTGATTTAAGGGTGTAAACATTGTGATTTCATTTCTGGGGCTACAACATAGGAATTGATGAGCTAATGTTGCTCCCTAAGTATTTGGCAGGGGGGTAGTTCCTGGGGAAGATACTCGCATTAGCCAGTGTAACCTGAAGTCTGCACAGCTTGTTGATGCCCTCGAGCTTTTTAAGAAGCAATGGCCTCAGCATTCCTGACTGAATACTCACCTTTTTTCAGTGTAATACGCACTTAACCTTTTGAAGCCACAATGCACACCTGAAGTAAACAATGAAATATTTCCTAATTCTCTCAGAAGGCCAACAACCTGAAATTGTGTGTGCACACTGTGACTTAATTTCTGAAAATTTTCACCCCTGATATTTTGACCCTATCCCTGCTGGAGAGCTAAGAAACACTTTCTGACTTAAAAAATAAATGTAAGTAAAACCTTCAGCTTTTGCATGACCATAGATACGGTTCTACATTGGAGAGCACTTCTATCCCACATTTACTGAAAAATTCTCTTTTCTTCTACAGTTTCAAAGCTATCTAGTCCTACTTTTCTTAATTAAGCAAGGCTGCTCTCACAATTCAAAAAGCTTCATTTTTTTCCTGCTTAAATTAAACTCCCTGTGCAATGCAGTGACCAAAACAAATAATCTATGACCTACAAACAAGACACTTGTGTTCCCTGAAGAATTACGTACTCGTTTCCTCCAGGTTATACATCTCTGAACCTCTCTTCGCTGTAACGACCTTCTGGTGCTCATTAGCATGCTGATTACCATTAACACAGCTATAATGCAGCAATTTTCTTGGTGTATGTTGGGGAGAAATGCTCATCTGAATGCAGTCAGGGGACAAAATTAACTGCATAAATCTGCAGCACAAACTGGATCTGGTCCAACTTTGCTCAAGTCGTCTTTCCTCTCTTGGTCATGACATCATCGTCTAGATTCCCACTAACGGCTTAATAAGTATCTCAGGGTTTCATATTTAATTTTCTTTCATCTCTGTATATTACATTTCAACTTAATTCCAAGAGTGCCTGACCACCTTATTACTTTGTCTCATAATATATATTTACCTTTAATCTTTTAGTAATGTCCCTTAATGGTTCCTTTATGAGATTTTTTCCTACCTATTTTACTTTTTTATGTCTTTTCCTCCCACATTTGTATCTTTAAGAAATATTAGCTAATAGAGTATGATTTAGGCCTCATACTAGCCCAGTGATACATCTATGGAAGCAAGTGCAAGTGGGACAGAGGCAGATATCTTTGGAGGACGGCATAGCTACTATTCTTTTGTAAGGTAGCATTCTCTGAATAATCATGACAGGAGGGGAACCCTGAGTGAAGGCACAGTGGCCCGATAAAACCCAGTCTTCCACCTTGCTTCTGTCATAGTCACTCAGTGGCTTTCTGATGACACAAGTGTTCGGGTCTGAACTGCAGGGCACTAATGCCCAGCTTGCAGGTAGTGAAGTGGATGGAAAGCTGATGTGGAATTCTGAAATTCTTTCTCTGGCTAGTTCACTGAGGGTAGATTTGTAAAGATTGTAGCTAACAAAATGAACAAATGTCAATAAAAAGATTTTGAAGTTTGTTTTCCTTAATGTTTATGAAACAGGAATTATAAGAAATGCAATGGAATCACAAACACTATTAAGAAAAAAGGAGATGTGATGTTATTACAAAATAAATAACTCTGTATAATCACTCTAAGAAAGGAAAATATTATTTATATTATAATGAAGAATGGGTTAAAATTCTAATATGTATTCTTCAAAAAATGCTGAGGTTTAGTCATTTTCATTTTTAATACTATAGACTTATTCTACTTTGCTTCTCCAGATTAAAATGTCTAGCTGGAAAGCCTCATATTGTGGCCCAAACCTATGTTCCCAGCACTGAGTGAAGCTGAGACAGGAGGATCACAAATTCATGCCTGCCTGGGCAACTTAGTGGGACTTTCAAAATAAAAAAATAAAGTGTGTGTGTGTGTGTGTGTGTGTGTGTGTGTGTGACACAGAGAGAGAGAGAGAGAGAGACAGACAGACAGGCAGACAGACAGACAGAGACAGAGAGAAAGCTATAGTTGAGCTAGAATCAATTATTGATTCAATCCCCAATATAAAACATTAAAAAATCAGAAATAAAAGACTGAAGCAGGCCCAATGGTGCATATCTACAAATCCACCTACTCAGGAGACTGAGGAAAAGGATTGCTTGAGCCTAGGAGCTTGGCCAATGTAGAGAGACATCACCTAAAACAAAACAAAACAGAACAACAGAACAGAACAGAACAGAACAGAACAGAACAAAGCAAAGCAACCCTTCCCCTCATCACTCCCTAGCACTTTTCAGCATCCATAGAGCTAATTAAAGTTTGGGGCAAAAAAAGATGAGTGCTACTAGGATGTTACCTCTCTTACTACTCTGATCTATTCCACATTAGTAATAATACTACGGATACTCACAGAAGGAAGAATGAATTTTGACTTTTCTGTGGCTATAAGGTTGAGAAGCATGACATAGAGGATGTGGAGCTATGTTAAGAGAAAAGGAGCTGTGGGAGTTGAGTTTCACAGATAGGGTAGAATTAAAAAAAATTTTTTTTTATGTATTTGGTACAGGGTCTCGCTATGCAGCTCAGACTCTTGGTGATCCTCCTGTTTTCATACTCCCCAGGCCTGAAATTAAGAGTAGAATTTTGTAAGGTAGAGAAGGTTAGGAGACAAAAGTCTGCACACTTTGACTGCTACAACTATAGAAGGAGAAGTTCTGGGTATAGAAGAGGAAAAGAACCTCAAGTTCGGATCTCTGCTACTCCCTGTTCAACTTCTGCATGGTAGGAGTGGAGTAGGAGATAGGTCATCAATGCAAGGGATAAAGAACTTTTCAGGGTTCCACATTTTCACTACTCTGCACAAATTTGTGTGTGTGTGTGTGTGTGTGTTTGTGTATTTAGTACAGGGTCTATAGGATCTCACTACACAGATTGGACTCCTAGTGATCCTCCTGTTTTCAGTCTCCCAAGCACTGGGATTACAGGGGGCACCACAATGCCCAGTCACAGTCTCTGTCTCAGTGCACTCTGGGGGCAGGGCTGGCACAGCACTCCAGGGATTGAACCCCAGTTGCTACATCTGCCTAAGCAGGTGTTTTAATCCTCTGAGCTGTCTGGTTGGCTCCTACTGTGCACAAATTTAAAAATTATAGCATGATGAAACAGACAAGCAATATAACCCTCAAGAAGCACTTGAGTTTAATGTACAGAAGCCACCTCACTGAGATTCAATTCTGCTTTGAATAAAATTCGTTAAATTAATCTTTTAATAGTTATTGCTCTAAAACTGATTGCTTACTTGAACCAACCTCTCTGGGTAACGCCTCCACTCAACTGTAATTTCTACATAAAAACAGCTAACCACAAAAGTTTGTTTTAGTTTTCCAGCCTTCCCAACTGATTCTCAAAGAAAACTTCACCTGTTTATCCTGCATAGCTCCACAGATGCACGTTCTCGACACTGTCAGATCAGATGGGCAAGTGCTTGGCTGTCTAGACAGATGCGTAGTATTGCTGCTGCCTCATGACAATCAGAATGGCTTGCTCCAAGGAGGCATGTGTGAAGTATGACCAAAATTGTTGTCACTATTCTGGAAGCTGGAGGTCTGAGATCAGGGTGCCCATGCGGTCAGGTGCTGGAGAGGGCACTCTTCCCGGCCACTGTCACCTTTGGGGCCTCTTCTCTCCAGGGCTCCACCCTTGTAGTCTCATCTGAACGCCATTACCTGCCCCACAGCCCATTTCCACGCACATCACTTAGAGAGTCAGAGCTTCAGTGTATGAATTCTTGGAGGACACACACAACTCAGTCCACAACTCACAGCTGTGCTACTCCCATAAAACTGTATAACCCATCTCAGATTCTGCCTCCTTCATGACAAGGTGAAAGTGATACTCCATTCATTGGAGATTGCTTGCTAATAACAATAGGTAGATAAGTAACAGCACCTATTCCCTGACAAATGGCAGAGACTGGGTAAACATTAGTGTCCTGGCCCTGTTCTTTCTGTGCTTCTCCTGCTAAAGGTCAAGGAAAATAAACTGGCAAGAATCTAAAATAGTGCATCATGATTCAGTCTGTCTTAGCAATGGGAGAAAGTACTGTGGATGGATGCTCACACAAGGAAGAAATTAATTCTGGTTATGCCCCCTGGGCTGTGTCAGACTATAAGGGAGAGTCTGAAGAGGAGGAGATACTTGAATTGGATTTTGAAGATGGGGCAGAATTACCCTAGGCTGAAAAGATGGGAAGACCTTATGTAGCTGAGCAAAGATGTGATGCCTGATCAGGCAGTTTGTTTGGGGAATCTGCCAGGGTGGTGGTGAGTACCTTGCTAGGGATTTCAACACTCTCTGAGGTGACTTCTCCCCCTCCAAACTCCGTGCCATATAGATGAGCTACCGCTGGCCACCTACAGGTAAGAGAAACATATGCTGTGTATTACTGGGTACACCTGGGGAAGGCTGCAGCATGCTGGCTTTCGGAGTTGCAGGAATCCATTTCTGCACAAGAGTATCCAAACGTGAGCAGGAACTTCTGGCAAGTCTCAGCCTCTTCTGCAAGCTGATGGATCTCTTGGCAGCTTTTTTTCACACATCCTTGGAAAGATCTGGTAAGGAAAAATCCTTTGCAAATTGTTTTGAGCACCAGCAGATCTCTATTTAGATGGGAACATTTTCTATTTCAGAAGTGGAGACTAAAGTAATACAATCACATTCATAACTCAGGCTACCTTAAGTTATGAACTTTCTTTTTGAAATGAAACAAAACATAAAATATTTCCTGTTTTTTAGAATTAAACAAAATATCAAACTCTTTTTCATTCTTAGTATAATAATAACCCATATTGGCATTAAGAACTATAAAACTGCAGAAAAACAAAGAAGCAAAAAATATTCCTACTACCCAAAGAGAGTTAATATTTAAATTCTAGGGGCTTATATACTCTTTCATCTTTAATTTATGAGTACAATATTTTACCTTTCCACATAAGTAACATTTTATTGGATTTCATTGGAAATAGAGTATTTTACTAGATATAATTATAGCTATTTAGTATTGTAGCATAAAGCTCTACAATAATCAATTCTATATTTTTGTTCATTTTAGCTTCTTAATTCTGTGCCATCCTTTGATAGGTTGTGAATTTTGCACAAGTTAAAGCAAATTTCTAGAAATACAATAATTTAATTTATAGGTATATATATTTTAAAGATAATTGATAAATGTTATGTTACTGATTCCAAAGGACCTACCAACATACTAACATACAGTTTGACCACATTTTGTTTTCATACCAGGGATTGAACACAAGACCTTGCATTTGCCAGAGAAGTGCTTACTCCACTGAGCCATCTGCCTTGCTCTGATCACAATTTTTGATCAAAATCTCCTTCTATGTTTTTATAACATTGGATTCTAGCAGTTTTCCTTAAAATTGCCGGTGTGATATATTCTTTTAAAGAATACTCTTTAATAGGAAAGGACTACTTGAGCTTTAAAAATTGGAGAACTGGAGAGAATAGAAAGAGACAGAAAGAAGGGCTCTGACAGTCCAAACTGGCAGCTTGTCTAAGTTTGTGGTTTTGCCTGGGGTTAGCCCTGAGTTGCAAGATGTA
This sequence comes from Ctenomys sociabilis, assembly GCA_004027165.1. NCBI lineage: Eukaryota > Metazoa > Chordata > Mammalia > Rodentia > Ctenomyidae > Ctenomys > Ctenomys sociabilis. The sequence goes on from PVKA01004362.1 coordinate 6,379, forward strand.
TGTACTATAGTTTATTGAAGATGTCATGACATTTTGGAAATCTAAAACACAGCAAACAAGGAAAAAAATACTGCCCTATTTCTCTTCTTTCTACAAATAAACTACTTTTTTCTTATTGGAGTTGCCTCTATTATTGCAAGAATTAAAAGACATGTGGCAGGGGTCCGGTGAGATGGCTCAGTGGAATAAGCACTTCCCTGGGCCTGAGTTCAAGCCCTGGTTCCACAAAATAAAATAAAATAAATTAAAATAAAATAAATAAAAGACATGTGGCAGAGACCAGACTGGCCTCTCTGCCAGAGGTGTCCCTGCGCTCCCCAAGGACCTCAGTGGAGGTAGGCCCACTTCTGCAGGCAGGATTCCTGGTAGATTTTTGAGATGCATTTTTTTTATTTATTTGATGCCAGAAAATAATTGGGAAGAGAAAAATAAGCTTAAAAAAGAGGAAGAAAAGAGAAAATAATTGGAAATTTTTGGAGATACATTATTGAGGTGATGATGAAATAAAACCAACAAAGAAGAATTTTAGAAAAAATGATGTTTGTAGACAGTGATTCTTTACTCACTCGAGATTTACTAAATCATAAATCCAGGGATGAATACAAAGAAAGGGATTGTGCTTTGGGGTCATCATGGCTGCAAATAGAGTTGTAATGTAATTGAGAGAACTGTTTATGGCCTGGTGTAGAATGTGGGAGGGTGCCAGTTACACATTAAGTTTGAGTAGGAGATGAAGACCTGATCATTCACTGTGGTAGTTGTCTAACTTCAGCATGTGTCTTAATCCTGTATCTCAGTATCTTGTTGCAACATAAGTATGATCAAAATCCCCACAAAGGATGTGAGTATTAAATGACACATCTGAGGTCCGGCCAAATAGCTCAGCAGATTAAACTGCCTGCAAGCAGGCGCAGGGGCTGGAGTTCCCAGGGCTTGCTGTGCTGGCCCTGCCTCTAGGGCACACTGAGACAACAATTAAAACTGGGTGTGGTGACACACACCTGTAATCCCAGCTCTTGGGAGGCTGTGAATAGGAGAATCACTACCAGTCCAAGCTAGTAGTGAGACCCTGAACACCCTGTACATCCTTCCTTAAAATACAGAAAAAATAAAAATAAATAAATGACACATCTGAGGATTACTTAGAAAACATCTGACTCATGAAGTGGTCATGAAGAAACAGATGGACATAGTTGTAGCCAGCTGGGGTCCCAACAGGCTAATTACACTGAATGTTACACTGCAATGTTATTTCAGTTAAATTTAATTGTGTCAGCTTGACTGGCTTTGGAGCTGCCAAGGGAGTTAGTAAAACACTGGGTGTGGCTGGGATCGTGGAAACACAACTTTTAGTAATAGAGCTGGTGCCTTGGCCTTCTTCTTGGCCTCTCCATTGGTATGAACTGAACGTTTCTTCTATGCTCTGCTGTTCCTCCATGTTGCTCCTTTGGAGTCATGTGACCCTGGTCAGAATTCCTTAAAGCCAACCAAATTAATCCTGCCATTCAGTTTCTGGGCACCAGGTATTGCCTCCCAGGACAGAAAAGCTGACTGACACAGACCTCATGAGGCTTCATTCTAGTAACTGTTTCTTCATAATTTCGTGAAAATTATAATAAGATGCAAATTAAACCATTAAGTTCTCTCACAGAGGCAAAGTTACAATGTCAGTCATAGTCCTACTTCGTTGAGATTTGAGTTCCATTTGAACCAGAAAATAGATATTGATAGAGACAAAAATTAAAGACAGCATGTTTACTCTTATGGAAAAGTGGAATTTCCTACTGGCTTTTCAGGCAAAGATGAAAGAGAGTGGATTTTTTTTTTTCAGTGAACAGATTAGGTCTCATCAATTATGTTTTCAAATAGTCTTATCCATTGACATCTCAAGAAAGTGAGAATTCTGGCCAAAGGACAAATCAGATCCTAGAAAATACATACAGACACAAAAAGTAGAATAAGAAGCTGGAAAAACTGATACACAAGTCAGTGATATCCATCTCTAGACTAATGAGTCAAAGTTATTGAAGATGGAATGGCACGTGGCCAGATTCCACAGTGCCATTTTATCCTTTTATCCTTCTCATTGTCTAGCAGGCCTCATATGTATAATGTTCCAGAGCCACTCACGTTAAATCACATAATGACAGAAGTTAAGTCACATAATGTACAGAAGAGACTGGAAAATGTTTTGAGCCTAAATTAATAATGAACACTGTTTTTCCCCAGGAATTCAACAACGGTTGTTCTATTGAATACTGTTATCTTCAAAGTAGTTGTTCAGATTATCAGACATAAGCATGTAAAGTTGGTTAAAAAAAACTTTAAGCATAAACTATTACTTTTAATAAACCAATAGAAAAGGAAATGAATATATATATATATATATATGTATATATTAACTATATACACAGATAGTTAAGATAATTATATTACTAATTTTCATGAATACTTATTTAATAAGTGATTGAATGTGTAGAAGAATTGAACTTGGAATGCTGTTCACTAGCAGAGCTATATGAGGGGTAGCGATGGAATTCTGTCACTCACATCAATTTTTTCGGAGATTAGCATGCCTACCAAAAATAAACTATGAATTTTATGTGATCAAATTATCTTAAGTGAAGCCCACATGCTTGTGTACTCTATATGGACAGTGCCCTTTTCATTCCTTTGTTTAGTTCATTCTGCTTGCTCAAAAATGGGTAGCATGGATCATCTCGCCACCTCTGATTAGCATTGCTGTTATATTAAAGTTTTTTTAAATTCCAATATTATGCTCCCTCTTTCCTCTGGGTGCACTAGATCTGGTGACATTTGGTTATGATAAATGTGGACTATGCGGCCTTTGATTTCCCCCAAAGGAAATGTTAGTAAAAGGAGAGAAACGGCTTCTCTGGAATGTGCAGATGCAAGAGTGCAGGGATAAGAGCATGTCGCAGGGCCCTGAGAGAGAAAAGGCTGAGGCGAAGGCACAGGAACAGCCACAGTGTTGGTCATGGAGCGAGCAGGGAAGGGCTAACAGGAAGCCTCCTCTCTAAGCAGTAGCTTCTCACGGTGACTATTTACTGAATGTTTCATATGTATATGGCACTGTGATGAAACTCTCAGTAATCACTGAGATTCAGCTTCTTAAAATTTCTGTTATTGTCACTTTACAGAGGAGAAAATTGTAACTCATAGATATGAAGAAATTTATTCATAAGTAGTGGAGGCAGAAGTCAAAGTCTGATCCTAAACTTTACAGTTCTGCTATCCAGATAACCAGTTACACCCCTTCAAGATCTCTAGACTTGTTTTTATTTTCTATTTTAGAATTCTACTGCAGAATTGAGGTTTTTGTTTACTTCTGATATAGCACTATGCAATTGTACACACACACTCAATTTTATATTTTTGCAGTAATTTGATTACTAAATCCTATATGCTGCTGACACTTTGGAAGAGTTTGTAATTTAGGAAAATGAAGGAGATAGCTCTCTTGTCCTCTATTATAGGGTATTTTGAAGGACTCTTGTAGAAATATTGAGAGCAGATTATGTAAATCATTCTCCTGTCTCAGAAGCCAATAAGAGCATTTTCTGTTCTTTCTTTTTTACAACATAGGAAACCTGCATTTGTTAAAAAAAAAAAAAAAAGCAAAACCAGAAAGAATTAATAATACTGCCATTCAGAGAATCCTCTTTTAAATTTTTGGAATATAAATCTTTTCATTAGTTTTATCCATCCATCTATGGTAGAAAAATAGAATCATATCATGGTTATTATCTTACCACCTGTGAATATATTATAAGCATTTTTCTGCATATCTAATACAAAGGTGAAATATGCAAGCTTAACTGAAGAATTAAAGTTGTTTTCAACATCACCTTCCTTTCTCACCCCTACCCCTATGAAAAGAGCTCTAGGTCCCTTCCGATAATCTGTTGGGAGGCTAAATATGACATGGCAGCAAATGAGAAGTGCGCTCACCAAGTGTATCTGTACTATTTTCTCTTAGCATTGCTCTGACAAGAAATGTAATATTTTCAATAAAAGCAATGTACTGACCCAAGTCAGAAGTCCACTTGCATGGACGATCACTGGCAGAAGCCAGCTGATGGTGTGTTGTGTAAATTTTGATACATTTTATTCTGGGAATGGGGTCAATATGGTCATGGATCGAAGCACTGGCACATGGGTAGCAGTGAAATCAATGTTGTTTTGCATTTCCTTTATTGATAAGCTTTAGAGGACCACACTTAAACACAACTCTGCATTCGCCTTTTGGTAAACATACCTCCAAAATGTGGATGTTAATTATGTGACATCTGATAGAAGTGGCCACTAAAACATCCCTCTTTCAAAGTGAAATAACTATAAATTATCAATAAAAATGTCCTTATTCTAATTTTAGATCAGTGTGGTATTCTATTCCCTTTCCCCTCTTTGTGGACCTAATAGCTGTGATTGTTAGTATTAAGTGATCATTTCTTCACTATATCATCTCCACATCTATATAAACTGAAGGTGTTTTAAGCTGTAGTTCTTTGCAGGTGGTAGCCTGAGAAGGTAGATAATCCTACAAATTAAAAATGATCATAAATAAACCCAGATCAAACAAGAATTCCAAGAAGAATTTGAGCTTTTTAATCTCCCGTCTTGAGAGGAAGCTCATACTCAGGCAATCTCGCTTTGCTGGGCTTAGTCCCTCTGGCCCTCCTGAGCTGCATGAACCCAAAGCCAGTAGAGAGAAGAGGAAGTTGAAACACATTTGTATGTCAAAGAGTGGAAAGGTGAGTCTCAGCATTTCCCATGTGGGTGTGTTTTGATTTCGTGCCGATTTGCTTATTTTCTGTCTTACCTGGAGCTTCAGAGGCTGAATTTTAAAGTGCAGACCCTGATTGAAATACTGATTCACTCTTCTGGAGGCCGTGGTTTCAATATGAGACCCTAACACTCAGAGAACCTGCAACAAAGAGCATTTTCTTCATTTATCTCTGTTTTTAACCCCTTGATACTGACATTTCTGTAAAATAGAAAAGCACGATTTTGGTTGTCATAGCAATACCAAATCACTATGAAAGATTTTTAAACACTTGATTTGCATGCTAGTAACAGACATTCTGAGAAGTATCAGTTTAGTGCCTTAAACATTAATTTGGCATTTTAAAAACTGATAGAAATCTGTATTTTGATGATAAAAGTTAAAATGAATCAGCAATATCATTTAACTTTTCTGGGATTTATGTGTATGTGTGTGTTTTAGGTTTTAAGTGTCTCAGGGTTATTTTAGGATTATGAGTTGTAAGATGATAATAAAACTTTGATTTAAAATGTTCTAAGCATTGCACGATCAGATGGGAGAATGTTATTTATTACCTCTCATTTGAGAACAGGGGACAACTTTAATGCATCACTTTCAGCCTTCCCTGGAAACATTCACTTCTTAAATGAACTGCAGAGAGAAACCCTAATTAACAGGTAACATACAACTAAGGACACACACACAAACACAGTCATTGTAAATATGTGTAAACCTTGATGAGATGTGGGGCAGGAATTCCAAACAAGTATAAAGAATACAAGATTTACTAGGTCTTTTTAAGTTAGCATAGGTTTTTTTCAAAGGAAAATAATTCTTTTCACATAGAAAGTGATTCGGAGGATCTTGATTTCGCTGATCTCACACATGAATCTATGGCTTGTCCTTACACTGGAGGCAGGCCTTGCGAAGGGAAAGTTATGGCTAGGATGAGACAGATTTATTAAAATTAACTATAGAAAACATGATTTTTATTAATTGAGGGAAAATTCCAATACATCTCAATTTTTGAACCTATCTCCATGGCCATGTTATAAATCCACAAAATGTTTATACCCGTTGATCCCCTGCTGTTAGTTTTCTGTAGCCCACTACATTTTTCTCTTTCCTACTTATTCTACAAACAAGTTGGAAGTTTGCCTAAGATGAGTCAGAGGAAAAAAAAAAGATGAATAGATTCTACCCAAAGGCCCCAACAGCCAAACAGATGTGGTAAGAGTGATGGTTCTGATGTTGTAAGGCACCTGGCTGCTGCCTCCCAGATTCAGGAAAACAGCACCCAGAGAGATGCTTTGGAAATGGGTCCAATGATCCTTGATAGGAGAAGCTGATTTATTTGTCTTAATTCAGGCACAAGGCATTGAAACTATCCTCGCTCATCGATGTTTATGCAAGGCCATCATAATATTTCCACATTATCTCTCCCTTTATTAATTCATCTGAGCAGTCTATTTGCTGTTTTGGCCCGATGTAGACCATTGAACAGACATCTTAATTGACCCGTACATAATGTTGCCTAGATCTTTTTCCTGAGAGGTGCCAGCTAATCCAGAGCCCATCAGACCCATTAGTGTGTGGAAACTTTACATGGTCTTCTTCAGGACGCATGACTTATCGCTGAGCTCCTTGGGAGTGCACTGGCCACGCTGAACCTTACGAGTTTCTCTTGGCTTCTTCAAGAATGGTGCAGAACTACCTAGTCCCTCAGCTAATCTTGAGAGTAAAGCAGTCTTCTTTGGGTTAAACTTGGTCAAATTTCTATTTTTTTTTTTTTTTTTTTTTTTAGGAACTACACATTTAGAGTTTGGTTGTCAAATTCTTATAGCTTTTATTTCTACCCAGAACTATATTTGACATCTTTTTCTTTTATTTCAGAAAGCTCTACCTGAAAAAAGCTTGTATTACCAATCTTTCAGAGTATGAAGGATGGGGAGAGATAGCTCAGTAGAATAAGCGCTTGCCTGGTAAGTGCAAGGTCCTGAGTTCAATCCCCAGAACCACAAAAAAAAAAAAAAAAAAAAAAAAAAGAGTATGAAAATCATGAAGAACATGCCTCATCAGGAAATTCCACATAGAGGAATGATAATGAATTCTACTGTGTAAACCACTAATCATTCTGCATATATCTGAGTCTAGCAAAGCACTGCTTTTCTTACATTTTATAATTTAAACTTTTTGAAACAAGTTGAAGTTTTTGGGTTGTCTTTTATTCTTTTTTAATTCTCCATCAATAATCTTGAGAATTTTAAGGCAGAAGTAATATATCTAAGGTCCATCTTGCCAAGAGATGTTCTTATGCATATTTTTTTCTTAAGGAGTTGAACATCCAATATATTAAAAGTGGCTGGGGAGATAGCTAAGAGCCTGCCTGGAAAATGCAAGGACCCAAATTCGATCCCCCATACCACATGCAGTGCCAGCCCAGAACCTCAGCATGTGGTGCCAGCCCCAAAACAGGGTGGTGGCACATGCCTGCAATCCAAGTGCTGAGGAGGCTGAGACAGGAGGATCATTATGAGTCTATGCTGGGTATCAAGACCTTGCAGCAAATAAATAAATTTTTTGAAAAACATTAATATATTAAAAGAAAGGCAGTTATATAGTATGATATAATCACTTTTATTTCATCTATATTTTTACATAGCTAAAGTGAAAATAATATTTAACTTTTTTTTAATTTTTATTTTTTGGCAGAACTAGGGATTGAACTCAGGTCCTTGTACTTGCAAGGGAAGCACTTATTCCACTGAGCCATCTCCCCAACCCAATATTTAATTTCTTGACTATAGAATATTTGGAATAGTTATGAAGCCCACATACTAATTAAGTCCATTACTGTTTCAATTTTAAATTGAGAACATTTTCAAATTGCCTAGATAATAATTCAAGATTAATCATACTCTGGTGAAATGCAACTGGGATAAAGTTCCTTTGGTTGCCCCTCAATACTCAGTATTTCTAGATCACAACACTAGTTGGGCTCTTGTTCAAGCTGGGCATGGTGGCGCATGCCTGTAATCCCAGCACTCGGGAGGCTGAGGCAGGAGGATTGTTGTGAGTTCGAGACCAGCCTGAGCTACAAAGTGAGCTTAAGGCCAGCCTGAACTGCATAGTGAGACCCTGTCTCAAAAAGACAAAAAAAAATAATGACATTAGATGGATTTATGTTTAAGGAGTAAATTTTTTCCAGGTGATAGGTGAAGGTCAGTAGGGACCATTTGATTCTTTTTTGTTATTAATGTTACGTATTTTAGTATAGGATCTACAGGGTCTCACTGCACAGCTCGGACTTCTAGAAATCCTTCCTGTTTTTCAGCTTCCCAAGCGTCGGGATTATAGGCATGCGCCACCATGCCCAGTCTCAATTGCCATCCCAGTGTGCCTCAGAGGCAGGGCCAGCACAGCAGGCTGGGGATCGAACCACGTCCCCACATCTGCTTAAGCAGTAACTTTAATATGCTGAGCTATCTCCTGGACCTCCATTTGATTCTTCATGTCTAGACTCTTAACTATAATTTCAAATTGAAAGTTTCAAATCAAAATCATTGGTAGCCCATATTTCAATGACAAATAATGGCAGAAGTTTATATACACATACATTTATCTGTATCTATATCATCTTTATCTATATCTATATCATCTTTATCTATATCTATATCTATATCTATATCTATCTATCTATCTATCTATCTATATATATATATATATATATATATATGTATCTGTAGTCACTGGTAAATTATTGGTCACCATGTATGACAATCAAGTGACATGCTGTTCATTGACAAATTTAGAATCCAAACATGATGGTCAATTGGCTGATTAATATATGGTTACAGTGAAATGATATTAACTTTGCATGTTATGAATATCACATGAATATTCCTGGATCCTCTCTAATTTCCTGGTGAATGACTGACACCACTCTCAACCAGTGTCATTGCAAAAGAACTAGCAACAAGGTCCTTATAAAGTGATATTTCAGAGATTTGATTACCTAAATAAATATCTGTGAACTTAAAGTTTAACATATCAATACTTGATGGAAAATACCTGTTCCATGTTATGTCTAAGATGTTTGATATTCAGATAGATAGAGGTTAAACTCAACTGCCTATGTGGTAGAATAATAATAATAAGCCTCTCTTCTGGAGGGTTAACAACTTAAGATTGAAGACCAAAAATTAGAAGAAAAAAAAGGGCTATGAAGATATACAACATTTTGGCCCTTTCAAGGTCAATTAAGACTCAGGACATATAAGAACCTGTACTGTAACATCGTGTATGTCAGTGATGTCCCAAATTTTCTGATCAAGAAGATTATGGGACCTCAGAGGAAAGTGATCAGTGATGTAGAGTGTGCCTAAGGAGAGTCACATGGAGAGAAAACATTCTCTCAGTCTTTCACAGAGAGCAAACTCATCAAGCAATAGCTGTGACTCATCCACATGGCTGATACTGATGAAGGATCTACAAAGTACAGTACTGGGTTTCAGGGTAAATCCTGAAGGGATATGACTGACCTTGGCAGATACAAAAATTACATTTCTTGTTATATAGGTCTTGCTTTATATTGGTCTTAACCATCCAGTAGAGAAGTATAAAAATGAAGTATAAAAAGTAAAGCCATATTAATATGCTGAGCTGCAAAAAGCTCATCAACAACTTCTGACATTGCCAGTCCTACAGAAAACTCTCTACTATTATGGACTACTGGACTGTATTGGAATATTTTGCTGAATTCATGCACCTACAATATTTAAATGACAATGAAATACCCATGTCTGAGAAAACTAAACAAAAAGGGGGATATAAATGAAGGACTGTTGTGTATCTGTATATTCAAAATAGTGAGCATAGATATATAGTTACTTTCTCTTAATTCAATGAATAGAAAGATTTGTATTAATAGTGTTTGTGGACAGAATATCGTGTGTGCATCTTGTACTATAAATAACCACTATGAAGACAAAAATATGTAATGTATTAACTATTGAAACTGTCCTACTAATCGGTTTTGAAACTGTCTCAGTGATATTTGTTTTCAATAAAATTATAAAATAAATAAATAAATATATGTGAAACCATATAATATATATATATGTATATATGTATATATATACATATATATATATATATACATATATATATTATATATAATTTAGGCATTGATTGATCACAAAATTGTATCTACATCTATATAGTTATATACCTAAGTACCTATATAGATATATAGATACTGCACTTGCAAGGCAGATACTTATACTACTGAAGTATATATTAAGCCCGAAGATAAAATATTTTCTGTAATGACATTTTGATCCACTTTTCCTCAACTCAAAATGGTGCAACTAAAAAATAAAATTGGACCTAAGAACCTATCACTTCCCTAGTGAACACAAATTTATATTTAACACTTCCTGTCTGATGGACCAGAAATATAGACCCTTTCATTTTTCATGTTCTGATCACTTAAAGGCATTTGAAAGGAAACATTTTAATATATATCATAGGGCCGGGCGTGGTGGCGCATGCCTGTAATCCCAGCACTCGGGAGGCTGAGGCAGGAGGATTGTTGTGAGTTCAAGACCAGCCTGAGCTACAAAGTGAGATTAAGGCCAGCCTGAACTGCATAGTGAGACCCTGTCTCAAAAAGACAAAAAGAAAATGTATATATATATATATATATATATATATATATATATATATATATCATAAAGAACTGTTGTATAAATGTGGTTTATTTATAGATGTTTACTTAGAAAAAAAGGCATTAGCACACAGAGCAGCTACTGGCTTCGCATCAGACGCCTGGGTGGGCGTCTGCAGAGACAAAGCTGGCTCATTACTTTCTTCTTTAGACCAAGGATTTTAATACTGCATTTGGAGCATTTCAGTCATCCCCAGAGTGTGCTGCCATTCAACTGGCTCAGCACAAACGCCTGTGGAATAAACCACAGCAACATGTATTTCATATACAGAGCAAAATGACAGCAGATGATGTAAACTGATGATAGAATGTAAGTTGCTGGAGAGAAAAGTGGAGAATGAGGAAAGAAAATTTGATGTAATGCTAATTTAAAAAAATTCTGGGCTGGCAAGATAGCTCAGCAGTCTGAGAGCCTGCTGAGTCAAGCACAGAGACTTGGGTTCAATCCCCAGCACCACCTGCTCCACGGGCCTCTCCACACTGGGTACACTGAGCCAGCCACTGAGGCCCGGCCTGGTGGCACCTGCCTGTGATCCCAGTGCTAGAGAGGCTGAAAACAAGAGGATCAGTATTAGTCTGAGTTGTATAATGAGACCCTGTACCAAATACATGAAAACAAATCATCAAGAATTAAAGAAATGTCACACAGAAAAATAATCCCAAAGTTGGAGAAGCATGTTCTAATATTTGTGTTTGGCATTAGCTCATTGTGAAATGTGGAAAAACTGACCCAATAATTGTAATGAAGATAATAGTTCAATATCATTCTATATGTGTGTAGAGGTAGCAATGTGCATATGTATGAGTTTGTATGAATATTTTCAATCAACTTATTTGAGGTACATACATATAAGGCAGTGTGTATGTTAATTGTTGACTTCAATAAATTTTGAAAATATATGCTACTTGGTTTGTGACCACACAAACCATATGTAGTTCCTTTTAACTTAAGATCTTTTCCCTTAGTGCAATCAGCAAATGGAGTTATTTCAGAAAAAGGAAAAACAAACAAATTCTAGAGTGTTCTGCATTCCAGCAAATGTTCTCCACTTCAGAAGGGAGCTCAGGCTGGAAAGCTCAGGCACTGGAGTATGAGAGTCAAAGTTCTGGTTAGCCAACAATAAGCTTGAGAAAGTTCTCAGGGAGTTTCCTGTAGGAACCTTTTCATCACTTAGTATTGCTAAAACAGTCCCTTGGACCATGGAGATGAAGGTGAGTTGCGAAAGACAGCCAGTTTGTTCGAGTACTGTGGCACAGTTTTGCAATATAAATAGTGACACATTTTTAGTATATAAAGCCAGTGTGTCAAGTGTCAGCAGTGCAGGAGGACAGGAAGGCATCCAGGAACTTTTCATCTCCCCTGCAAAAAGTAACAGGGTGCCAGAGAGAAGCTGAGGGCTAGCATGGAGAATGCTGGATGCACGGAATATAGCTAGCAGATGGTGGGAATTTGGCCATTAGCAGAAGGAGACAAACTAGGGTGATATCACTCCAAAACCAGAAGGCTCTCACCTTCTCTCCTAGGAGTCAAACTATATAACTGTTATCCAGAATTTGGATAAACCCCATGGAGAATGGGAAAAGGAAAACCCTGAGATGTCAGAAAATACCAATTTAACAAAAACTAAATCTCTTGCTACTGGTAGGAATGGGTCTCAACACAGAGATGAAGTTAAATTATAGGAATAAAAAGGTTTTGGCACACCTAAATCTTAAGATGTTTTCACCCATTAAATAAGCAGAATCAATAAATGTAATATGTTATAAACTAAAAGTAGTATAAGCTGCACATTGCTTATCCATATTGAGTAACTGTTTGTATGGCACTTGAGAGTTGACATGCAGTGCTATGTACGTCATCTTATTTGGTCTCCAAATAGCTTGCAAGTTAAGCAAGTTTAAGATATTTGTTCTTATAAAAATATAGAGAAGCGCCTGGGGAGATAGCTCAGTGGTCTAGGCACCCACCTGGCAAGCACAAGGACCTGGGTTTGATCTCCGGTACTGTATGACCTGCTACCCCAGAATCCCAGGTGCACTGTACCAGCCACCAAAACTGGGCATGGTAGTGCATGTCTGAAATCCCAGCTGGGAAAGCTGAGACAGGAGGATCACAATGTGTCTGAGCCATATAGTGAGACCCTGTACCAAATAAATAAACAAAAGATTAAAAAGATTTTTTTTAAAAAAGAAAAGAGAAATATGAAATATCACCCATAAATAATTACTGATTCAGTTTATCCAAAAAGTCAATGCAACGCTATTACCATATCCATAAATTGGGACATATTTAATGTCCCAATTTTTATGGATGTGTTTCCGGAAGACTAAGGGGAACATGGAGAAGGGTTATAAAAGAGATAGGACTACTGGGTGACAAAAGTTGACCATGCCCATAGACAAAAGTGGGTGTGAAGAAAGGAAGGACAAGAAAAACCTCTTGAAAGGGATCAGGAGCCTTCTGGCATTTAGATGACAAATGCCTGTCAAAAATCTCGCATTTGGAAGAATGACACGGTCAGAGTGGGTGCAACCCTGAGGGTGTATGACTCTAATGATATTCTCTTACCTCCAGCTCCTCCCATCTCTCTCTGCATCTGGGCTGCCTGGGTGCAGCAGCTTTCCTCCTGCAGATCTTTCTGCCATGCCATTTCTGCTTTGAAGACAGCTGGCCACCGAGCAAACCCACAGATACTGGAGCAAAGTTTGCTCATCCTTTACATTGCAAGTGTTGCATATCTTGTTCCACAGATGGTAACTGTGTACAGGCAGTGATATACTCTTGATATGGTACAAGGAGGTAGCAAAAGAGTATCTCAGTTGTCTAAGGAAGTATCAGGCATCCTACTTGGGGAGGTGACAAAAGGCTTTGAGAAATAAAACTGATTTCAGTTTCTAGTCTGCATACCAGATCCAAAGTGGTATGCCAGGGACAAGGAGATGGCTCAGTGCAATCAGCCCTTGCTTGACAAAGTGGTATGCCATTTTATTTATTTATTTATTTATTTATTTATTTGGTGTAGAGTCTCACTATGCAGCTTGGACTCATAATGATCCTCCTGTCTCAGCCTTCCCAGCACTGGGATTACAGGCATGCACTATCACACCCAGAATAGGTGGCCTACTCAGCATTCCCAGGGGCAGGGCTAGGGGGGCAGGTGGTGCCAGGGATTGAACCCAGTCTCTGTCTGTGCTTACCTACGTAGGCACTTGGTCTGATGAGCTATCTCCCTGGACCTGGGTATGTCATTCTTGGTCTTGGTCTGCAGTTGAATGAATCCAAATGTGCAGATCAGAATAGAGGATGTATTCAAAGAGAAGTGGCATCAAAGCCTGGAAGGTACCAATGAGTTCATTTTCAGCTAGGACCCTGACATCGGCTGGATGTGCAGATTCATCTAAGTAGCCCAGGAATTGCAACAGCAGCTGGAGCCCTGAAAGGAAATCAAGACTTAACCCTGTCTGCAGACTGAGCTGAAGGCAAGTGAAACAGGCTAATACAGGAGGGAATTCAATGGCAGCAGAAGTCCTTCTCTGCTCCCATGAAGTGAGACTGCTGCTGTTCTTCTGGTAGGTTGGGATGACTATGGGCATAAAGGGACCCTAGACTACAGATAGGGATGACTTCTAATTCTGGGGTGTCTGGAGAGAGACTGAACATCAAGGAGCCTGCATGTTAGGGTTGGGGTCTAGATTCCCCTCAAAGCCTCATGTAGTCATAGATAGGACTCTTCAGAAGTGGCTGGATCCTGGGCATGTGATACCCGGATTAAGGACATGATGGTGGGACTCATGGTGACGGTAGAATTAAGGGTGCTGACCCAGATGTAAATGCAGAGCCTGGATTGACTACAAAGGGCAGAGGAAAGGGAGGCTGGCTTGTGGCTGGGCTGCTGGCGGCTGGCTTCCTTCTGCCTGCTGCTTACGCTTTCTCCTTTACAAGGCCTGTTTGTCCCGCTCGCTGCCTCGGAGGCATTCAATGATGAACTGAAACCTCTGCAAACTATGAGTGACTGTGAACATTTCCTCCACTTTGGTGTTGAGTATTTTTGTGTCAGCAGTAAAAGGTAAAGAAGACACCGCAGGAGAAAGAATTCAAGCTGGACTGAAAAGCACAGTCTAACAATACGTAGCTTCATCCATATGACAGACGCATTGCTGAGAGGGGAAACGGAGTCATAAAACAATGCCTTGACCAATAAGCTACTCATTTAAACAATTAAAGTAAGTTTAATGAGACATGAAATGATTTTGATAATACATTTATTCATTGTATCTTTCTTTGGAAGGGTCTACAGTAGTGTTCAGTACTAGATCAGACTCATAGGGACCCGCCTGCTTACAGCCTCCTAAGAGCTGGAATTACAGGCACGCGCCACCACGTGCAGTCTCCGTCGACATCTCAGCGTGTCCTGGGGGTGGGGCCAGCATGGCAGGCTCGGGGACCGGAACAATTTTGATAATTTAATGGTATCTAAAGACAAAGAAAAAATGTCCTAGATAAACAACAGGAAATGTGTTCTTTGCAGGCTAGACATAAGTGACACAGTGAAAGCATTTCTGATTACTTCTATTATCTGCAGCTCATTTGACCATTCATTTTGTTATCCTGATCTTATAAAGAACTGGCCAGCCTTGTCTTATGATTTTAACATTTTCTTTAAATTCTTAGGTTATGCACATCCTAAGAATTTAAAGAAAATATTAAAATCATAAGAAGGGATTTTGTGAAACCTATACTTCCTTATTTCCTGCCTTCCTTCCTTTTTTTCCTTTCTTCTCTCCTTTCTTTCCCTCCTTTCTTCCTCCTTTTTTTCCTTCCTTCATTTTTCCCTCTCTCCCCCCTCCTTCCTTCCTTCCTTCCTTCCTTGCTTCCTCCCTTTCCCCTCCCACTCTACCTTTATTCTCTTTCAGTGCAAAAAAAGAGATGATAAATCCTGGAAATTATTGAAGTTTGCTCTTGAATACCTGTAGCACCCATAGCATGTAGGAGCATCAGTCAGTATATGGCATTAGGAGAGCCCAATACATGAGTCTTTGATTTTAAATATTCAATTTGAAAGTTTTTTTAGAGTATTTTTGAGCCAGATCATTTTGATAAGTACCTCATTTCCTCCCAGAAATAAGATTGAGCAAAATTAACACCTATAGAATGTGTACTTATCATAGATACTCTGTGAAGTGTTGAACAAGGCTTATCTTATTCCATCTACATAGCAAGCTTGGCTGGTAGGCAATGCCATCATCTCCATTTTCTTGGAGTCTGGAAACTTGCATCCACAGAACTTTTGATCTGAAAGACAAACATGTAAATGAGCACACAGTCCTGTTTTTGAATTAGCCCTCACCCACACCAGTGCCTCACACAAATGAAGCTGAGATCTAGACCTCTGAAATCAACTGCCCCAGGGTTTGCTCTTATTATAGCACCAACCTGGGATAAGTATAAACCATCTACATCAATTTATCTTTCAACCACACTGAGCCTTTTCTCAATTATAATTAAGAAAGAAAAGTAGTACCACTTAGAAATATGGCGATGTAAAATGAATGCAATCTGATATAATCACTAGGATTATGTGAAATTCTAGGGATACTAAACACACACACACACACACACACACACATCACATACACATATTGTCTATAACCAATCACAAGCAAAGGACATAAAAGAATGCGCAGAGATTGTAAACCTTTGAAAGCTCATCAGACTTCCTGATAATCAAGTTTGTTCCACTTTGATCCCAGCTCCTATAAGAGATCCGAAGAAGGCAGCCATTAAAATTTCATAGGTTGTAATTAATGATCCTGCTCATAAAATTGCTTCTAATATCTCTGGTTCCAGATAGACAGTTTACCTGCAGGGAGAATTTCCTTTGGAGCAAAGTGTGGAAGATCATAAATTGGCCTGGTTCATTAATTCAGTGGGTCTTGGAGAGCTAAAACCTCCTTCTTTCTAAATTGATGATTTCAAAATAAGTTTACTGCTAACAAAATTGGAAAGCTTGTTATACACCTGCTTTCTAAATCTACAGCCGTGGCCTGAGGTTGGGAAATTCAAGGAAACTTTTGATTTCCTCTTTTTTCTCACTGTTTCCCCACTTTCATCTCTTGTGTCTGTAGAAGGTGCTTTCACAGCTGTGCACCACAGACTGAGCAAAGGAAAGGTCTGCTGGCTTTGTGATCTCGCTGTGCTCAACGCAGTGTGGAGAGTGAGGCACTATCTCATGTTTGCTGGACTCTGAGGCTGTTCCATTCGGGTATTTTCTCCTCTCTCTCTACTATTTCTTCTTTTCTTTCCCCTTTTATCTGAAACTGCACCTTCCTCAGATAACTTAATAGCTACAAAATACAACAGAGAAGCCTGTCATCTCCACAGGGACTTGTCACCGTTGCCCAGAGTATTCTGCTTTCTCTTCTGCCATCAGTACACGATGTTTTGGTTTGAGTGTGTTTCCTGAATGCATGTAAGCCTTGATTTTTTTTCTTAGAATGTACAATTATACAGATAAATCTACTTGTGGTAAAAAGTAACATTTTAAACAGTAGGCAATTTGGCCCATTTGGCATTTTGGATCATCAGCACTGATTTCTCTTCTGTTTATAGATTGTCAAATGAAATTGCCATTTTTACCTGAAATAGTTTTACAGAGTTTTTGATGGCAATACAGCAAAAGGAATTAATTGACAGGAAACAGAGCTATTTAATTTGATTTAAATAATAGACCCAAGTGACACACCTTATCAAAAATGTTGACTTGGTTTTCCTAGACCTTCTGGAAATAGGAGTCTTAAGGGCAGAGTGGAAGGCATAATTTACAGTTGGTTATTAATTTAACCAATATTGTCAATAGTATATTTTTCCCTTTGCCTTAGGGCTACCTGGAAATAGTAAAATTATCTGCCATCCGATCAGTTGGCAACTGTCATTCACGGTGTGAATAATATTATACTTAGAAACTTGATGGAACAACCCATCTCCTGTAGAATTGAAACGTCACCATTGGAAATTACATTTCTGATACTAGAATCAGATATGACACAGCGACCTGAAGTGGGGAAGGGTCAATAGCCCATTAGCAGTTCCCCAGAGAACTTGTGATGTGAGTGACCTTCCCTTTCTGCCGCCACTCTTAACCAACTGCATGAAAGCTGCTTGGGGAAGAGACAAACTAATCACTTGCATATACTAAAGTTGCTGCAGGCCATTGTGTGATAAATTGTCCAATTTCACTAAGCAAGGTAGCTTTGGATAAGAAAGAAAATTCAGCCTCACAAAATATAAAGTCATTGCATGGTCAGATCTTCCACAGTAATGTAGGACTAAAATTGTCTCCATCCTAAACTCTCCAGCTAGGTGTGCCATAATGGGGAAGGGTGTTTGCTTAGAAAACAGTCACCAGATGAATCTCCCTGGCCAGATGGGCTTGATTTTTTGACTGATGTGTTATCTCCTTGGATTTTAATAATTTCATTCTGTGAAGAAATCAAAGTATAGTGGATGAAATTTAAGACAGATGCCAAGTTGGAATATACTGTATGACCAGTCAACTTGGAAAACACTGAAATATCTTCTATTGGCTTTAAAACATGAATAATGATTTGAGCTATGAAAACTTCAGTATTTGAAGTGATGGGCGAATACATTATAATGTAGGTTTAAGGAATAAGTACCCTTGGAAAATTCTAATTTTCATTATTTAGGTAGAGCTAGAAGAAGACAGAATAGAGTTTAACTCTGTTGCTCATCATATTCTAACATGTCTAACCGTTGAATTATGAATACCAATTTTTCTGTTGTCCAATTCTGAACAGACAGTGCATGAGATGGACATTATTTAACATGAGGTTAGCAAATAGGATGGTTACATCTTGTCTTCCTCTTTGAGCAGGTCTCTTTTGCTGCCTTATTCAATGTCAAACACAAGTTCCTTTCATTTCTAGAGTGATTCAAACAGACTTGGCTAAAAGTGTGTTTCAAAAAGCCAGTTACATAGTAAGTAAATAGGTGCTACTCCAAAATATAATGTTATTTAGGAAACTTTGGGTTAAATATGATGTAATGAGCATTTTCTACAACATTTTTCAGTGTCAGTATATGAATTTGCATTGTGGCTAATCAAGAGGGATAGATATTATACAGCATTTGCCGAAGTTTTATTTTTTATTTCTTCACTTATTTATGTGTTGTCTTTTTGAGCCAAGGTCTCACTATGCAGTTCAGCTTGCCAAAATTATTTCTTCAGATATTTCTTTTATTTTATGAGGATTTTGTGAAAATGTTCTGTGGCGCATGTTTGGGTGAATATTTAAATTTTCTTGGTTTCAAATGGATACATCTGTAATAGCCATCCTGTGATCCTCCCAAAATAATATGCATAGATTTAGAGTGACGGCAAATATAACAGTAGAACTTTAATGTGAATTGCCACCATGAAATAGTTGCAAAAATCTTGAACAAGCGTAGAGAAGTTCAGGAGAAGCATAACTGGCTGTCCCTGCCTTCATCTCCCCTGTATTTCCTGAGGAGATTTCAGGGGTAACAAGAAATGAAGAGACCTTAATCCATCTGTAAATGTTGGCGGGGGAGAGCATGACAGCTGTAGAGTTTTCATCCTGCTGTGACAAAGTAGCTCCTGGGAACTGAAGGTGGGCTTGGCAAGCAAACTCACCAGGAAGACCTGTGGCCACAGGGATACCCATTCAGTTCAGAGCACCTCACCCTGCAGAGGGGTGCTTGTGGGCTTAGAGAATCCTCTTTTTCAGGAACTTGCTTAACAGGATTTCCTTTTCCTTTAGGACCAGATACCTCTGTGACCAATTAAAATTCTCATTAACATCGTTTACCTGGATGTAGAAAATATTCACATTCATTGTAGTTTGTTATTATTTTTAGGCAAACATGAGTAATTTGCAAAGCCACATAGCTAAGATGCTTAATAAAACAGTTGGTGATTTATTTGTATATTTATTATTTTACTTATTTACTGCACTTTTTTAATAAGAAGCTCATCATTGGCCTCTTTCTACATTTTCCATTCTTCTACTTTTCCTGGACTCTGACGAACAGCATCAATGTATTTGGAACCAAATTACCTAAAAGCTTCAAGCTTCACATTGACAAAAACAGGTAAATATTCAACCAAAAAAAAGGAAAAATTTAATGAGGTATATTCTACTTCTCTTAAATTTCATAATTGAATCAAATTATTATCATTTCCATTGATATGATTACATGTAAATACTTTTTCTTCAAAACAGCGTTTGTATCCTGCTTAATATTACAATGAATAAGTTAGTTTGCGATGAGTCTTCCAAGAGTGATGTGTTATTTTTCAGCAATAGAACTTCTAGAACTTTTTGCCGCCAATTCAGGGTTACATCTATCAATATATGCTGCTACTTCAAACGTTTTTAAATACAGAATCATTTTGTGTATTCATCATTTTTCAACACGTAGAAGAACTGCCACAGAAATGCCTAGCTTTTACAATTCTGCAGCAGAATTAAATAAGCTTGAGACTAAGCAGAAAATAAGACTGAAGCAACAGGAAGAAAAATGAATATTGTTTAGTTTGTTCCTGCTGACAAGCTGACTTGTAGGCCCTCCTTAGGTCAGAATATTCCTATAAAGCTGGATCTGCAGCCCTAAGAGCTCGCTGTCTGTGGGTTGAGTGTGTCTGAATCACAAGGACATAGCAGTTCTTGTCTCTGAACACCTGATGACTGCCACCCTGGCAAATAGCTGCCAAGCCAAAGCCTGTTTATCATTCCAAGACTCGGGATGGCGAGGCCAAGTCACCAAAAGCACTTGCTCTATGTGGCAGAATCAACTTGAGCCCTCAGGGCCTGAAATATAGGCACCTACAACAGAATCAAAGAGAACTTCTTTAAGAAGTATAGATTTTGACATCCAAATTATTTGTTTTGAGATAGGGTCTCATTATATACCCCAGGCTTGCCTCAAACTCACAGAAATCCATCTGCCTCAGCCTCTGAGTGCTGGGACTGCCATTGTATCTCACCACGCCTGGCTTGACCTCCAAGGCTTTCTGATAAAATTATTTTAGATTTCATAAGCTACATAATAAATCTTGCATGGTCTGGATTGAGCCTGAGTTGTTAGCTTTAAAAAAGGAAACTACTCAAGAACAAAGAATCTTCCGAAAGAAAGAACCTTCTAGAGAAAGGCAGACTACTCATTAATAACTAATACATTGGTGATTTTATATAACCTATGTTTAATGTTTTTTTTTTTTTTTTTTTTTTTGTCTTTTAGAGACAGGGTCTCACTATGCAGTTCAGGGTGGCCTTAAGCTCACTTTGTAGCTCAGGCTGGTCTCGAACTCACAACAATCCTCCTGCCTCAGCCTCCCGAATGCTGGGATTACAGGCATGCGCCACCACGCCCGGCTCCTATGTTTAATGTTGTCTGTTAATGTTCTATGTGTCAAGAGATGAAAGCAAGATTTTATTAGCTCTAACATGCAAGTACTGAAGACTGTCTTAGCACCTACATATCCCTGTCACTGAGATGGTAGTTTATTTTAATAAACTTATTTCCTACCATTCTGTAAAGAAACTTCAGGAGTCATGACCTTTCATGAAGAAGAGGGAGGTGAGGTCTGACGAGCTCAACGTGATTTGTCCTCAAAATGAAAACGAAGCCCTTGACTGGGGCTGGGATAAACCACAGGTCTTTAGTCACATGAAGTATTTATATATTTTAAAGATTTTAAATAAAATTTTTTTGCTTCTCTCCACAATATTCATTAGTTCTAATCATATTATGGTCCCAATGTAGCTATTTTAAAGTGAAATTAAAAGGCAGCCCTGCTTTGGAGGGTAAGAGTTATTGAAAGAGGTGTCTGGAGAGTCATTTAAAATTTTCAAGTAAAAAAGGAGAGAGGGAGTATGTGTGTGCATGCATGAGAGAGAGCTATTCTTTTCCTTTTAAAAATTAAGAAATCAAATATAGAAATAGCCTAATTTACATTAATGACCTACAATCTATGAAACAATTTTTAACCATTTTAAAGTGAAAGGCTGGTGATTATGTGATGAGTAGATGGCAATAATAACCATAAATCTTTGAAAGCTGTGGAAGTGTGAGGTAATAGTTTGTGAAAAAGAGTCTGCATTGGTTGCTGGCCCAGAAGCCAGTAGGAGGAAAGCAGCAGTCACCACCTTGAGCCCTTATGAGGGCAAGATTGTCTATTTCTGCTTAAAAAGCTGGTGTTTTCCTTTCTGAGGTCTCAACCACCCTGGGTACATTGTGTCACATACAGTTAGGTCCCAGGCTTGACCCTGGCTGGTCTTACCTTGGCTCCCATGGAATTAGGGCAGAAGGCAGCCTGAAAGGCAGGGACAGTAGCAAACACTAACATGCCTGCAGAGCCACAGCTGTTCTGAGTGGACCCCAAAGGAGAGAGTGAATTTCCCCTAGGTGTTGCTGGTGATTACTGTTCTCTTCTGCTCATTCGTATCACAGGAGTGCAGTATGCATCAAATGTTGAAATTCTATCCCTTTTCCTACTAGGCCCAGTGACACAGAGAAATAAATCTTATTGCATCATGGGGAGACAAGGGACCAAGAATAGAGATGGTTGGCTTAGAAGATGGAGGTGGAGAGGGAGCTAATTCTAAATCCACCAGTGAGTGAAATGAAGCTGAGAATACATACAGAGCAAGACCACTGACCCTCACATGGTTTGCTAAGAGGAACAGCCAGTCAGGAATTTTGTGCAGATTTCCCAGAGGAGAGATCCCACTTTCCCTGTTTCCCAGTTTTAGATTCATGTCATCACCAGGAAAGAGAACATCATGGAAGTCTGTTTATGTAGCAATAGGAAACCAACTCACTATAAGCACACTCCGTGATAATTTCAACTGTGTTATGAACAAGCTCTCAGGAATTTCCCTATATTGCTTTGAACAGAAATGCACAATGAATGTGCTACAATGAAGTGTGTTTTGTAATGATTTTAATCTCATCCATAATCCCAACTGCCTTAACATAGTTAATGGGAGTTGTGCACATATGTTGTACTTTAAGAGAGATCTGTTGCATAGATTTGGTTTGATCTGATAAGTCAATTGAATGGACACAAGTTCAAA
This sequence comes from Ctenomys sociabilis, assembly GCA_004027165.1. Classification (NCBI taxonomy): domain Eukaryota; kingdom Metazoa; phylum Chordata; class Mammalia; order Rodentia; family Ctenomyidae; genus Ctenomys; species Ctenomys sociabilis. Next base: position 29,013 of record PVKA01004362.1, read on the forward strand.
TTTCAGTCCTATTTTAAAAATAAAAATGGACAATTAAAAGTCTGTGTAGAATGAATTCTGGCAGTGCCAATATGTGCTATACATATTAAAAAGGTTGGGAGGCTAGCATGCACTCAGAGAGTTTTAGAGGAAATTAGAATGCTACAAATGATTCCTTTTCTTGAACCCCAAAAAATTCCACTTTGATTTAGTACCAGTGGAATTGTTAATAAAAACTTCTTTGCACATCATGTATAAACAGACCCGCCCGGGCTGTATCAACTTTATGCTCCAATAAACAAGACAATAATGACAAATTATCAAAGCAGGCCTCAGATGTGACCCTCAATTGGGAGAGCAGCAATTTAATGAAGACAAAAGCTAGGTGAAAGCTGCTAATATCATTTACTGATAAACAGATTTTCTCGAGAGGCTCCTAGCTGAATCCCCTAAGGACCCATAAACCTGCATAATTCCATTTAAAATATTGTGCAATTCACTAAATTAGTCTTTGAACATCCTTACTATCCAATTACGAAGCCCCAGCATGGACAGAATAATGAAATTTTTCAAACTGTGGAATGCATGAGGTCTTAACAAACTTATGACAAACACCAAAATTAGCTTTCAATTTTGAGGCCAATGTAGCTCCCTTTAATACCGCAAGTCAGAATGGCAACAATAAAACACTATTGCAGGGCTAAGCAGAATAGAAGAAAAAATAAATCCTGACTTGCTCAGAATTCTGAACACGGTCTACCTTCAGGAAAAAAAAAATCATAAGGAGTTGAATGATGTTTTGCATTTGCAAGCTATTTGGTCGCTTAAAATCTAGTAAAAGCTTTACTGAATAAAGGGTACAAAATACCTCCTGGACAGTTCTATCTTCTAGGCAGGCAGAAAAAGGTGAGAGTTTGAGGAAGTGAAATTTATTTCTGCTCAAGCATCGCAAGCTGCATTATTAAAGTCATTTGTCATGGTTTGAATATTTCTGCCTGATTCACCATTAAATTGGCCTTCTAATTACCAACTTTGTCATGAAAAGTGGTCTGGCTGTTTCATTCACCAGAAAATTTGAATTCTTTAATCATCTCTCTTTTCATGGAAAAAAGGAAAAGAAAAGGAAAAAGGTTAAAAATTAAAGGAAAGAACAAACTACATACTTTTATCCTAAAATTTAAAAAGAAATGATGTCAACAAGATTACATTCAACTTACAGCTACATATCTAAAGATATTAAGCACATAGTAAGTTAATTATGACTTGGTTTTTATAAAGGAACTTGCCAATGTAAACCTGCTATCTAGTGCATAACTCTGGCTAATGTTGACCAGTATGACCTCTTGTGATGGTTTCAGAACCAACAGGTATTAACCATTATCATAATGTGCCAGAGGAGCGATTTCTTTTTATTTTATACTTTCTACTTTCTTGGCTTCTTGACGGCTGTATTCTGACAACAGAAAAAAAGTCTCTGTGATCCATGGCTTCCCTCAGCAGACTCGTGAAATCTTTGACAAGTTGGTTGTCACCAGTGTCATGCAACTTTCCAGCCCACGATGATACAACTGAGACAAGCAGTCTTCCCTCTGAAGAGGAAAGATTTTATTTTGGCTCATGGGTTTAGAGATTTCAGTCCATCATTGTTGTTTGGTTTTGCAAATTTGGGCTTGTGGGATGCAAAACATTGTGGAGGGGAATGCCTGCTGTGTGTATGTGTGTGTGTGTGTGTGTGTGAGAGAGAGAGAGAGAGACAGAGACAGAGAGAGACAGAGACAGAGAGAGAGACAGAGACAGAGAGAGAGACAGAGAGAGACAGAGATTTGCAGCCCAACATCTTCTTCAGGGACACTCCCCTAAGGATCTAATGTTCAGTCACTACCTTCGGAAAGGTTCACTGATTTCTACTGGCACCACAGGTTGGGACTGACCCTTTGACACTTTAGTACATGGGCCTTTGGGAGATATTCAAGATCCAAATCACAACACCCCTTGCCTATGCTTTAAGTTAGATTGGGGTGGAAAAGTGTGGTTGACAATCATATTGTTCCAATGGCTGTGTGACACTCATTTCTACTGGATTTGATAATATGCACACATGTTAAATTGCACAAGGTACGTACCTCCAGTGTTTGAGGAAAAGAAGACTAATCTATCCACATTGTAAAGACAATCTTATCATATTCTACACTTGGGAAATTCCCGTGTAACAAAATAGACTGCCAAAAATGATCACAGATAAGAAATCTAAAGCATAAAGGGATTTTGTACATTTCTGAATCACATAGTTAGTAAAAGGTAGTCATAATTTTAATCACAGTCACCATGAACATAACTATCTCCCTGTGTAGTCAGAAAGCTCGTAGTTTAGTGCCTGGGATGGACACATATATTATATCTCTGAACTAGAAAGGTCTATGTTTACGCTGTCATTAAAAGATTTACAATTTAGGCATGCTCATATGTAGGTCCAAAATAAAGAAATTGCTACCTTCTGCAAAGGCAACTCACAGTAAACCCAAAGGACTTAAAAATTATGTAATTTGGATTGATATATTAGCATTTCATGGTCACCCTTATTGATGTCTTCTGTTATGAAAGTAATCTTTGGAATAAGCATTTTCTATTGATCTACATCAATAAGAAAAATGAAAACATCAGCATGAAGTCTGAGTGTTGAAAACATATTTTTGTCTTATTTTGTTTAATTTACTAATTTCACTTAGAGGAGAATTTCATTTTGTATGATTATCTCCTAGCTCCTGTAATTTTCTGATGCACTTTTAGAATATATATAAATTGATTCACTGATTTCTCTATGTTTTTTCACATAGAATCAAAAAAGAGGAAATTTGGTTACAAGTCTCAAATATCATAACACAAGGAAGTAGATATCTATCTTTTGAAAAAAATGTACACTTTTGAAAGCAAAAGAGATTCTACTAAAAGTTATGTTAAAAATAACAGACTAAACCACATTTATTTTTAAATAAGTCAGAATATCTTTCCCCCAATATTAAAGTGTTTATATTTTGCATTTCTCTTTCTGATTCACCTCTGACTTGGAATTATAACTTAAGGTGGTAACTGTACCCAGGATGATGGTAAGTTAACATTTTTGGAGACCTGGTATTTTTAAATAAATGTGTGCTCTATTCTAAGAACAAATGGAGAATGTTAATAATATAAAATTGGGAGGTGTATAATAATTTTGCCTCAGCATTTTTCCTTTTTTACCTCAGCATTTTGAAAGCAGCTTTCATACTTCTAATTTCCAGTAGTGTTATTGACAAACCCAGGGCCATTTGATCCTGTGTCCTCGTGTGTGGTATTTTGCCTTTTCTTTTTTTCTTAATCCCATTTTTCCTTTTCTTTCATTTTTTTCTTTCTTCCTGGTATATATTTAAGATTTTTTTGTTTATCCTCAACGTTCTAGCATCTTCATTTGCTTTGTTTATGTGTTCCTCTTTTATCTTATTGGGCTGGGTACTAAAATGTTCTTAAAACACGGAGACGAATGTGCTTCAGTGATGAAGGCTGCTGTTACTTTTCAGTTTCCTTCGCTCCATTTCCTCTGTTCTCTTTGAACCTTCTAGAAATGAAATATTATATCTTTTCTAATTAATTTTTTAAAATTCACCCATTTTTATTTCCCGGCCGTTTTAGATAGATTTGGGAAACCTGTGCTTTCCTTTACGAGGCTTTTTGTTGAATCGTGCTGTTCTGTTCTCAATTTACTGTTCTTGATGCTTTGACTCACAGCACCCTGTTCTTGTTTTATGAACATGCATCAGTCTAGGTCCTCCAGAGGACTCCTTCGGTTTCCTGCTTTCAGGTTAATGTGAACATTTTATGAGTCTGCATTCACTTAAGGAAATCACTGTTTTTTGTGTCGTTCTTTGACTCCGACCACTTTTGTATATGCTGCATCTAAATCTGAAAACATTCTACCCAGTTTCTCCCAGCACGTAAACCTTAATGTACTTGAAGGAGTCCACAACTACAGAGACTTCTAGTTCAACCACGTTTCCTTGGTTTGGACCCAAATGATACCTGATGTTTCACGAGACAGAGCCATTTCTGCCAGACTTTACGCGCCATTCCTTCCGTTCTCTTAAATCTGAGACTACACTTAGCTCTGTGCTACCTTTCTAGCTAAAGCTGATGAGAACTTCCTTCACAACTTTACAATTTCAGTCTCAGTGGATCACGATCTAAAAAGCAGCTGCTGCCCTGATATTAAATTCAGTGCACCAGGATGGAGAGCTGCCCATGCTCCCATGTCAGCAATTGCTTCAGAGATGATCACAACCCCAGAATTCAGCAAAAATCCAGATCAGAGATCTGATGCTAAAGAATCCTTCTAGTTTCACAAGATCCTTGCCAAAGAATCAAAGCAGGCAATCTCCAGTAGATAGAAGGTTGCTGACTGAGTTACTTTTCTCTCAGTGCTAAGACAGAACACCCAACACTCAAAAATAAAAAGGGAAAGGTTTATTTAGCTTCCAGTATATAGAGATAGGTAGTCCCTAACAGGCTAGGTACAAGGCAGGGTGACTAGCAGAGGGGAGCCCCAGAGGACCAACAGCTCATGCTGGCAGAGAACAGCAAAAGCAAGCAGAGAAGGCAAAAGAAATCTTTTTCTGCCCCTTTTATTGTGTCCAAGCTATAGGGATTAGGGCGGAGGAAAACCAATTCAGTGTACTGATTTAGTAATCACACTCCCTTAATCCCAGCATCATACTCTTTAGATTCAGCCACCTCTGAAAAAGCTCCACCTGTGAATACATGAGGCTTTTGGGGGGGACATCTAGACCCAAACCATAATAGTTACTGTTCTTGAATCAGAAGAGGACCTGGAGAAGAGGTGGTGAGTGTTTGGCAAAATATATATATATATTTCTTGAAAGTAAAGCATATACCTTCAGTGTTGGTAGTTGACCTTAAAAAAAATTAAATGATGAGCTTGTGGTTTTATTATCACTGCTCTATCCAGTCCTCCTTTTATCATAACTAAAGAATTGCTCCTTCATCTTTCAGGAATACATTAGAGCAAGAGAGTTTTCCCATAGGCAAAAGCATTATACATATTTGCAAATGTCTTACATAATGATGTGAATACTATGCATAGAGATGTTTTCATGAAAGATAGAAACAATGCAGCCATTTCCATCCTGTTTCATTAGCTCTCACAGACCCAAGGAAAGAGATTTTTTTCTTTGTTATTTGTGCTTTGTCAAATGTTGAAAACACTAGCATTTAGAATTCATGATACTGACTATAATAGAAAACCTAGTTATTATTTAATAGAAAACATTTGTTTTAATACATATATTTCATCTCATACCCATATTTTTGGTCATTATTTCTAATAACTATTTCAAATATCTATTCATTCAGAAAAGAATTTCATTATTTTAACCTTTAAAAGTATTTGCTCTATATCATACAGAGAAAAATAAAACTGTACATTCTAGCTGTGGGTATAAATAGTCTTTTTATTTTACTTATTATGCTTAACTCAGGTTTAAAATCATATTGTTTTGCATTAGAAATTGAAACACATGACATTAGAACCTTGTTGTCCATAAAGTTGCAAACATTCAGGGATTTCTTCTACAGAAGAATTCCCCTTTCATTATAATCCAGCTACTGGCAGCTTATTATGGCCATTGTTTAATTTGTGCTGTGTTTTTACAAATGACATTTGTACAGGTCTCTTGGGGCAGCTGATAGAAACCAGGCCTGTGTCAATTCTTTTGTGAACCTTTATAATTAGCCACTTAACAAATTGAGGGAAATGAACCTTTGGTTGCAAAGTATATCCTGAAGTTAAGTCAAGCATATGACAGGCAAAACTGATACATGAAATCTCCTTAACACAATTGTTGAGTTGCCTCAAGGGCTGGGAAGCATCCTACCAGTAAGAGCCTAAAAGAGAAGAAATGCTTTTGATGGCTTACTCTCCAAATGCCTGTTAGCCTTCTCGAGAAACATCACACACTAGAAAAAGGCACACATTCTGAAGAATTTCACATACTCTTTTGAACATGTTGTTTTTCTGGGTAGGAAAAAAATGTCAAAAGCCTAACTTAGAAAGAAATAAGATTTCCAGACCTGCACACAGTTTACTTCTTCTGAGTTGCAGTATTAAAATAAAGAAGATGACATCATGTAGATTAAGATATTAATGAATTTGTTTTCAGAATCCATAATGGAGGACCCTAAGAGCAGGGTGCTATCATTATGAACTCTTTCCTTTTCATTACTAATTAGACTTCTAAATGTGAGTGTAAATGTACCTCAGAGAGTATTATTAAAAAGTTGCATATGCATAAGAGATCATTGCAAATTCATTTTCTAACAAAACTTTAACTTTGATATTTTCTCATGTTCCCACTTATGCCACATTAACATAATCTTTTGTATTTAATTTCTAAATTCCACTGTGATCATTCTATTAAAGTATTTACTTTTGGGTGCTATCTGATATCTTAATCCCCAGTTTAATAGCCAACAGTCAAATATTATCAATTTAATGTGTCCTCTTTCTCATTAGCGATTCTTTTTCAAGCTTCTATTGTCTCTAATGTGTATAATAAAATTTGTCTGGTCTAGAGAAATAAGTCTAGAAACACATATGACATCTCTAATATAGAGTTGGAGAGACATAATTGAAGTTTATAGTCAGTGAAAGTTTAGAACATTATAATACTGAAAGATAATTTTTTTAAAGATGTAACGTATCAAGATGCCACAATCTTTTGAACCCTGAGAGAAATAAAATAGAGCTCAGAAACCTTTCTGTAGTGATAAATGTGTTAAAAAACTTTAATCTATGTAAAGTAAAAATGTTATTGTAAAGAAAAATTCTATCATTATCATAAAAAGGTTATAGCAATATGTCATTTATTTTATAAGTATTTTAAATTGCTCTAGTCTGCTGAAGCAGTATTTGAAATCATTTCATTAAGTCTGTGTCTATTTCTAGGTATGTTAATTCTTCTGTGTGTACCTTTTTGTTTGATTCTATAGTGAGAATGCTGGTAATATGATTGACCATGTTCTTGGGTTCTTTACATATAGTTTTTCATAAAATCATCTCAGATGTCTTGATGGTATTCAAGTACCATTTTTCCATGCCTACTTTATAGATGAGATACTTAGCCCAGGTTGAATAAGGTCGCCTGAGCAGGAGCTACTGAACTAGTGTCAAAAAATCGGCCTCCTGGCTCCAGAACCTGTGTTCTTGACCTTCGGACTATGGTGTCTCACCCCTGACTTTCAATTGTTGATTTCTACTGACCAAACTGGCTGAAGTCTGTTAGTAGTTATGTGACCTTTATTTTTATTGTGAAAGTAGGGCACTTTCAAGAAGAGATTTAGGCGTCAGTAGTAGTTACACACCTGAGCAACTGGAAGAATCTTGGACTGTCTCAGGAAATTCTGGGTCTACAGTCATCCTTATACATTATCTCACAGTCCAGAAGCTTAACTTGCCTAAGGTTCACATGAGAGAGGAAGTGCTAATTTCTGCCAATTCTCCCTTGCAAAATGATAGAGACACTGGTTTTCCACTTCATACATCAGGGCCATTTTTAAAAATCAGTTAGAGATTCCTAAATAAGGTTTTTAGAAATTATTAATACACCTATCATTAAAAACAGTCTTAGTTTCTGAATTACCAATGGTAAGCCACTTAGCGATTTTTTGCAGCATCACTTTTGCAGGCTCAGTACAGGTTCATCTCTTGGTCAGCTAATGTCCTCAGCTGCTCCTTTATTACAACCATCCACCACTTGCTGGTCATAGCTTCCAAAAATTGTTGTGATCCATTGACGTTGTTGTAGTTATTATGCTTGTTGGAACTACTTGTGGGTTAATACATGCATGATTCATAGAAGGTGCTTAATCTGGATTGATGATTGAACAACTAGATGAACAACAGAATGTTGGGAAAAGGCTACTCCACTTTAACATTTTCCTACTAGTGTTATTCTCTGAACAGCTAGCAGGATTTTTTTTTGTTTTTTGTGGAACCGGGGATTGAACTCAGGTCCTTGGGCTTGCCAGGGATTAGCAGGATTTTTGACAGTGCTTTCATAGCCTTTCATGTTATAGGGAATAGTCATAAAATATTTCAGCTGGAAATCAAGTTGTCTATAAAAAATAGAAAGTCTACACCATGTATGCCCAAGTGGACTATTATAAGAGATTAATTATGGTAGTATTGTTATTAAGACACTCATAATTTGATGATAATATTCCTTATCTCCAAAAGGTTGCTCCAACTTTGATAGCTTACATAGGATACAATTCCAACAATATGACCATGCATGAGTTGTTTTCATTTCTAAACTGTTGTTTGTTCCTACCTTCTTAGAAAATCTTTTCCAACTTCATCACGTAAGGCCTGACCTTCCTTGGCAGTCTGCTCTGAAATTCACTATTGTAGTTAAATGTGGTCTTGAATTCACAAGTACACTGGCTCCGTCTCCGGAGTGCTAGAATTATAGCCTACGCTTGACTATCAGGTTTATCTTCTGTGATCGTTTCCTCCACACAACCCTAGGTGAACTCCTTCACCTGGACCTTGTCATGTCTTCTGTTCTGAGCTAAAAGACAAAATGTGTGCTACTTAAATTGATAAGCACATATATCAATATGTAAATTATGTAAGAATATATTTACAGAGCAGATTGTATGGCTATTTTTATTCTTGTTTGCTGATAGATATTAATATGTTTTATTAATTAGACTTGGTTTAGGTATAACATACCATCAGGTAGTGATATTTTGGGGGTGAGACAATTTAGCCTATACCTCTCTCTTTTATCTATATATCTATATCTATATATCCAAAATAACCTAGTAATTGTGAATGTTCTAAGCTTTGATCAGTAACAAGAATATTATTAACAAAAGATCTGAGGACATAAATGTTATCATTTTCTTCTCAGTAATGTTATGTGATTTCTTGGTTTATAATAGATAACAGAACATATGCATAAGTAATATATTTATGGCATTTGTAATATAAGCAAATGCAATTGTGCATAGCAGTTCAAGGCAGCATATGTTCTGTTACTCAGAATGATATGGGTAATAGGTGGTATAGGAGTTCATGTGATTCACTGTGAAGTTGAATTTTTCCCAAGTATTAATGCAGCCCCATGGATATAGGACTTTTTTGCCAAACATCTACTTAAAGTGAGGATAAACAATGTCATGCTCATTATATCATGTTAGGTGCAGCTCTAGTGTTCTGCAACAGTTAAAGCATTCTCCTGTGGGTCCAATAGGCATGGAGTTCAGGAAAAATAATATTAGGTTTTTCTCGGCTCTCTAACTTTGCTAAGCATGAAGGACTAGAAAGTTAGAGTGAGGCACGAGGCGGCTCATTTCTGTCATATAGGAAACAGTGTTTTCTTCTTTAGCATGAATGAATTTATATCTCTTGCTGAACAGAAGGCTCAGAAGACACTGGAAGCAAGAAGGAGCCCCATATGCCCTCTTCTTGGCCCCTTTGCACTAGCTGTCTCCAAGCGACCACAATCAGAACAGGCCCCTGGCACATTGCTGCCACGCCTTTCATGTGTAAAGGTGATCAGTAGATATCAAGTACTGCTAATGAAGAATTAATATTCAGACGAGAAAAGATTGCTGAGGTGTAAGTGAAAGGCATTCTCTTTTCTCATAGGACTTCCTTTTCTGAACGCAGTTGTGTGGGACAATGAGAAATCCTTCAGCCTGGGCAGAAAAAGATGATTTGTTTCATGTTGGTAAACAAAGAGTGTGGGCATATGGGGGTTTTTCTCAATCAAACTAACACAGGTGAATTATATGACCAATGTACAGCACGTTCATCAGAAAAACAGGATGCAAGAATATTTTACATTTTTTTCAATACAACTAAGGTCCTTATATCAATTTTATAAATTCTTTTGTTAATTTTATATATCATTATTCCCCAGGACAAGTTCAGATATTTGAGCATATTGTTCTTAGCTACATGATCATGAAGAACAGAAACAAATTAGACATATTACTGTATGTAGCAGGCAGTATTGACCTATTCTAAAATGCATTATTGGACCGATTTTAAAACAGAATAATCAAAGTAATTGATCCGTGGCAGTGGGAATACACTTCCATCAATATTTAAGTGTATTTTGAACAGTCATATGCAGTTAAGCAAACCTAGTTAAGTTGCATCAGCTTGATTTTTTTCTGATGCAACAAAAACATAAAAATACTCTGAATGGAAAATTTTAAAATGATGTGGTATGATCAAAACGCATCATAATGTTTAAAAATATGCATTACATTAAAAGGCACACTGATACTAATCCCTTTCAAAACACTCTGAGTAGTTCTGAACATACTTATCCCCTCACTGTGGACATTTCTGAAGTAGTGCTGAAAATTCTCTTTTGTGAATGACTTCCAGAACTGCTAAAATTGGTGTTACATGTTAGCTATCATTCTGAAGCCACAGTGTCAAAATTTTATATATATTTTTCTCAAAGTGTTAAATAAGTTACTTTATAAATTACTTCATGAGTTAAAATAAAGTATACAAAAGAGGAAAAGAACCCTTAATATTTATTTGAACAAAATATTTTAAGAATTCAAAAGAAGAACATAGTAATATAAATGTTATGAGTGTAAAAACTTTGGCCATGAGTTTTGCAACTTTTATAAAACTATTTACTTTAAATCTCAGTATTATATAAAATGCTAAATCAATGTACAAAAATTATATTTATATATTTTTCATGGGCCATCCCTCTGACACATCTTGATTTTCTTCTAATTTTCAAGTCATTTTGCCTAGTATCACAAACAGCAAGTAAACTATTTCTTTTCATTTGGTTGATTGTTTCCAATCCAGGCACATCTACTTGCATGTGCTCTTACTCCTGCATAAAAAATAGTCATGAGGCAGATTGAGAAATGAAATCAAGCTTCACACGATTTGCATGAAAAAATTCTCCCATGCAAACTCACTGCTTACTGTCATGGATGCCTGGCTTCCCAATTGCTCCTATATTGTGTTCATGGCTGAAAGAGCCTCATCATTCTTAAGCAGATTTGGGGGCCCACTGAGCACACAGCAATACAATTGCTGTGTTTGTTGATCTGCTGATCTCTTAAAGCCCAGCGCACACTGATGGAAGTCGTCCAAACTATTCTTCTCCTCCCTTCACTTAACAAGCATAATAATAAATGAATATTTAAAGTAGCAGCAAATATATTAACTGGAAACAAATAGGTTTCATTTGTAACAAGTGCACAGGTTAATTAACAGGAAGGAGCTTTTGTGTTGAAACAAGGCTCCCTGATGCTGTTCAGGCAGGTGCTGTTAAGGGCCAATTGAGCTCTATAGGATAATTATGAAATGCCAGTGTGCTCTTCCATTCGTTAACAAAGTGCTGCCCACAATTTGCCTAAACCTATAAACCATCATCTGTGATCCTCAGCAGCAATTAAATGACAAACATCTCCTGATCGGAGACTTGGGAAAACAAAAAAAAAAGACATGATAGCATTTAAGGAGCCAGATGGATCTTTTTGAATATTAACTTTGAAGACTTTCTTTTCCATCACAGAGTATTAGACTGAAACATATGTGTATTATGTGAAAGGGGGAGGATCACAGCATTTTTTAAAAAAGGAAATTAAAATGGGCATATTGAATAATCAAAGCAGTGCTTATTTGAACAGCATTGGTTGTAAAATCTTGGAGGGTGTCATAAACCTAATAGAACATAGACACACCTGATGGCTCTCCTCATAGCGCTGTTGCAGTCACTTTCCCCACTCGTCTCCCACCCACCCACCTACATCTGAGCAGGGGCTATAAAGAGCACAAGTTTCCTCACAGAGTGAGGGTGAACGCCTAACCCATAAGATACATTTTCTCCAGGGCATCATGTACTAATTAGTTCTTTTTAAAAATGCTTATTACTGAAAATAATATACCAACACTAAAAAAGTAATTTTAGACCTAGAGATTGCCTTCCATCACAAACTAATTGATTAGAAGGTTTAAGGATAGAACATTTAAAATGCTTCTGTAAGCAAAGTAACAGCCCCAGGAGCTATAAACCTTACAAAGGCACCACTGAGTTAGTTCAATTAATTGTCTAGTTGGAAGACTTTCCAAAAGTTGCAGAAGCTCTTGTTTTTACAGTTAAGGTTCTTCTGGGCATTTAGTTGCCTACATTAAACAATATTATCTCACTGGTTTGCATTTTGAGTGGAATTAAAAGGCTACTCCATAACATAAAATATAATTATAAATGTATGAATTTCCCTCAGACAGAAGGCTCTGGGTTTTTTTTTTTTTCTTCAATGCCAAAATAACAGCATTTACAAATGTTTTCATGAACCGTAAGAAGCTACTTCTCAGTGTGTTTTACTGTAGTATTAGGTCAACAGCTCTCTTGAAAGAACAAAACCAACCCAGGGCCAAACAGACAGGCGGGCCTAATTAAGCACTCTGGAGTAGGAAGAGCTCTCAGAGAACTACCACCAACTTGACCCCTGCTTTGTACTTCACTGGGTTTCTTTCTACCTTTGCCACTTTCTGCTGGATTTATTTTTTATGAATTATTTAAACATGGCCACTTCACATCTACAATTAATTTTCAAAGAAAAAAACAACGAGAGAAATAATAACAAGTTAAACAGCTTGAGAATGACTCCAGTCTTGGCAGACCGCAAAAGGCCTGCCTCCCATCTCAGAGCCTGCCTGGAGGGGTGGCTTCCCAAATCCTCTTTTGTTTTTAGTCCCTTATATTCAGTCTACCCCACAGCCCCAACTCCTATTTCCAGCCGGGAGGACATGTAAATATAAGAGACTCTCTTGCCTAGGTGAGCTGCCAAGGCTTCCTTTATGTAAATGGATGGGAATTAATGATCACAATTGCAATAGGAGGGAAAAAAGGCCTGAAAAGAACAGACATTTTTTGTTATCATTAAAGGTTACAATCTATGGAAAATAGATCTTAGGACCAGCAGCCACTTGCATGAATGAAAGTATGTAACATGTCTTATGTTAGTTATGCTTCTCCATGGGTGCTCAGAGCTGATCTGTTGTCGTAAGGCTTCCAAAATTCACAGTATCCTGACACCTTAATTCCTTATCATAGAACCCTTCAATTGGAACAGACATCAAGAGATCATTAAATTCTCCCCTTTGCCCCAGGTATGGCTACACTGTGCTAGAACTCATCATATTGAAATATAATATTAATATGATATGACATGGTGTGATATTACATAATATAATATAACATGTTTTATCTGCCAGACTTAAAACCTTTCCAGGGTAGGTTAGTTATTTGGCATTTCTGGAGTTTGGCAAATAATCATTCAATATATCTGAGCATGAAAAATTAAAACTCTAAACATTCAAAATATATCTTCTTTCAAGAAAAGAAAATGTTTGGAGGAAAAAGCTTTAAAATCCTCCTGTCCATCTTCTCCTCTCATTTTGGTATTTCATAGCAGTCCTCAGGGAGTATTCTGTATAGATACATAAACAGTAATTTCCACTTCATTCTTATTAGCCCAGTGAAAGAATTACTTTGAAAAATCGATTTTTAAAAATGTGGATTTAATAATGCTTCCTATATTTAAAATTAGGAAAAAGTCATTAATCTCCTGTCTCTTAAAAGCAACATGCTGAAATATATAACTAGCAAGAATTCTGAGTGATATAACATTAAACTATTTAAGGTTACAAGTTGGCATTTTGTGAAGAGCTACCATTTACCATGTCCTTAATGAGAGATTGTTACTAAAACTCTCAGATGTTATCACAGAGTAAGTTGCATCATACTCCACTGACAAATGAGGAGTCCAAAGCTCAGGAAGCTTAGATACCTTTCCCAGGGTCGCTCAGCGAATCAGAAGAGCAGAGGGGCAAGTCTCCTGATGGTGGTTGTCTAATTCTAGGCCTGGATCACACAAATCAGTTTCTTCTGTGAGACTGGGTGAATTCTGTATTAGGACTGGATTTTTATTCTCTCAGTTAAGGGCTCAAGTCTGCAAGTGGTCAGTGACCATGGCTAAGTTAGCTGGAATAGGAAGGGTAGTGTTAGCTCAAAGCTGGCTCACATATACCTGGAATACAATAGGGCACCGATACATTACATTAGGGTTGCAGAGACATAAGATGGACCCACTTTGGGCTCTCTAAGAGGACCCCAAGAGGACTCTTTCCTCCACGTTGTGGAATGATCTGGACTAGGACAAGGCAGATTGAGTGTGTGGTCCCCACCAGCTATCTCCACTGAGCCAGTACATAGATGAATTTCTGTTACAAAGGAAAGTACTAGTTTCCACCCCATGGCATCATAGGAGGTCAGAGTTGCCACTAAGACAGTGCGCTTATGTGTGACATTTCAGTTGCTGTCATTTTCAGAGCAGAAAAGGATAAGTAAGCCCTGTTGTGTCATTCTTCTATTCATTCTACAAGCAAAGGAACTCGTAAGCAGCTAAGTAACTTGCCTGAACTTCTACAGTGGGAGAGTAGCCACAGAGCACAACTTTAGGTCCAAAGCATATGCACCTCTACATTACAGAAGCCTGTGGGGTCTCTCTCTCTCTCTCTCTTTTTACAAATTACCGAATACAATTTTCTAGCGGAGCCCTCACTATCCTCACTGCTGATGTCTGTTTCTTTCTTTAGTGTTATTTGGGAGGTCTGTATTATACACAGTAGGTTCTTTGGCAGAATTACATACTTTGAGAAAATCTAAATTAGCTGGAATAGTTATTGTTGAATATTTACTAAATGATAAGATAAAAATTACCTTACAGTGATGAAATGTGAATTTATTCAGTGAAAATTATGTTCCATGCAAGATGGGTTCCCAATGCCATGATAGAAAATGCTACAATATTTGGCCCCGGAAACTTTTACCCAAATTAATGAACTAAGCAAGAAATATAAGTGATCATACTATATTGTGAAAAAAATTGGAAACAATGGCTAGACACATTTTGGAATTATATATATATATATATATATATATATATATATATATATATATATTACAAATGATTTAATTATTTTATTTTATAAATGGTAAGATGACAAGGATATGATTAAGTAGATGAATTTAGAAGATGACTTTTGGGAAATCCTATAACTTCAGTATTGCCTGCTATAACTGAGTACAAAGCTTTGAGTGCTGTTTAGATTGGCTTCGGAAGACTAGCTAGGAAAAGGCAATTTGCCTCACATTGCATTGTAGTTCATGTCAAGTACTTTCTCCTGCTAGCTTAGTAAGGATAAAAGGGCTAGGAATTGCAAAAAGAGATTAAGAGGTGCAAATAAAAGACAGCAAGTGCATCATGCAGGGATCTTTCAATGAGGCCTAGATTTAAGTTTTAAAAACAACAGGGAAAATAAAGAACGGAAACGTTCCCTAGGAACCAGAAACACATCTTTTCTGTCACCTGTGCCTAAAACTAGTCCAGCATCTGAAATAAGGTGGTAATTCACTGAGGAAAGTCAATACATAAACACACAAATTAGAGAGGGAGCTTGAGCAGCAAGCATCCTGATATTCACCTCTAGAAGCATCCTGTCTTGCTGCAAGCCTCTAGCAGTTCTCTCTCATTAATAAGGGGTACACAAGTTCTGAGCTAGCCTCTGCTTTGCCAATAGCAGGGCCGTGGGAGATCTCTCCACAGATGCCCACCTGCTACCCCCGCCCCAAGCCTTCTGGTTCTAATTTCTGCCTGCAGGGTGCACTTCTCATCCAAAGTCCTTAGGTTCACCCACGCTGCTTTCTCCCCTTTTGGTTTCTCCACTTTGTTATTCTCCTAGGATTTGTTACACGTGCGCATGCATACATGGGGAGCTGACTCTGAATCATCATCGAGTTTGCAGCAATTCAGAAAACGGGCAACCATTCACTAAATGGTAAGTGTACTTTGGATGAAAGAATGAACAAAGTACTAGAAGGAAGAGAAAGTGGTGGCAGCAAGCTGTTTTTCCATTGGGCATGCAGAGGGAACTCTGGAAAGACATGGTTTCCAAATTTTTGAAATAAAAAATATGTTCACTAATATTTGGCAAAGTAACAGTTCCCTGTTATGAGCCAAAAAGATATGGTAGTCTTATCCAGCTTTTTATGGATTTAAAAAAAAAAAATAACCTGCTTTCTTTTTTTGTGTTTTCTACAAATAAGAACCATTTTATATAGCGATGGACACAATTAACAAAATCAGGAGATGAACATTGAGAAAGTACAATTACTTTGACAACAGATCTTCCTCCAGAGTTTGCGGATTGGCTTCATGTTTTATTTATAAGGAAGAAACCCCAAGGTCCTGCACTGCACTTAGCCTCTGGGTCTATCCAAAGTCTGGAACAGCATTTCAGATTTTTATTTGTACTTCATGCCATTTACACTTTTTGCATATAAGGAGATTATTTTATGGACTGTTCTTTATTTTGAGCTGGTCTAGTGCTTTGTCATGACCTGACATCCCACTTTGGGCTCCAGGAAGCGGTGCTGATTTCTTTTGAGTCATTATATTAGGAGGCACCAATTAGATCTAGCCATTTTCTGGTGGTGTCAGCTTTGGCTGTTTGGTGAGAAGAAGACTTAGAAGGCTCCTCCACTTCAGGGCCTCTACTCTGAGGCTTTGTAAATGAATTTCCTCCAACTTTCACTCACTGACTATAGTGCCCATTAGTAGTTCTTCTCCAAATCAATTGTCAACAATAACCATTGCTAAATGGTGCTTTTTAAATTCATAATTCCTTCCATATTTGCAAACTGCCTTTCAACCTGAAAGAAAAGCATTTTCTTTTCACCCATTTATTTATGCATTTAAAAGTATCAATATTTTAATCTTATTGAGTTGGTTACAAACTTTTATCCTCCTCATTCTTAAGTGGTCCCAGATTTGGTAGATAGGAATCCTTCAAATTAGCTCCTGGGTTTTAGCAAACTTGTATCCGTTTTCAAGGTTTCTAGTTGGATCATAAATTCACACCCCTATCAGTCTGACGCTTTGGTCTTACTCTTTTAGTTCTGTTCTATAAAGCAGTCATGTATGCCTTTCAGGAGAGAATGTTATCACACAATGTTATTAAAATTGGGATACTTCTAAAAATGTATTTTTGAAGATCTTATTGTTTATAATCAAATTTTACATAAAACAAATCCCAGTGCCAATTTAGGGCAAGAATTAGCACAGTGGCTGAATTTACTGATTTTTAAGTCAGCCTCTATTTCCTCCTCTTTATTGATCATTGTATTTGCAGATTCAGAAATGATTCAATTTGAAACAAAATTGAGTTTTGATCAATAGAGACAAAATAAAAGAGAGAACTGGAGAATTCAGCTGGATCTTTCCTGGAAAGGTCGCATTTCGCCCCCTGGGAGGAAGGATTAATGACTTTCTTCTGTTTTCAAGGATGAGGGGGCTTCTAGGCTGGAACAGAGGGGCTGGGGAAGATGGCAAAAGCTGGCAGAGGAAAGAGAGGCACTGGGCTCCTTTTCCAAGCAATCGCGACAGTTTGTGATGATAACTCAGAAGGAGAATGATTCAAATAGGCTTACTCTGTCTCTAAAGCTATATATGCCTTTGTAAATGTATTCACAGATCTTAATAGGACTGCAAAGTCCTAGGACTAATTTTAAGACACATACTGCTAAGCGATGTACACAAAACATGCTTGCCTTTATGTTTAGCTTTTCGAACACCAGTATTTTCATGCAAATTATAGTAGAGAGAGGCAGAGCACTGGTGACCATGGACGCTACAGAGTCCCCTGCCTGGGCTGCCCGGTTTGGCAGAGAACCTACATCATTTCTGGTCTCGTTCTCCCAACCAACACTCCAAAGTCCGTGCCACCATCACGGATACACCTACAGCTCTAGGGGAATCCGAAGGCCACGTAGTGGTCCGGCTGGTCCTCAGAGCACATGTGTGTGTTACGCTTCTCTGGAAGCCGGCCTGCAGGGCTGCCGTTTCCTAGCTTTGCAGCACAGCGGCATCTTCCTGTTTGCTTTCTCTGACCGGTGGAGGCATAGTTCCACTGCAAAGCACCATTTCCCTGGCTCCAGGAGGTTCAGAAAGTGGCAGCCAGGGAAAAGATGGGCAAGCAAAGCCTCTTGTTCCCACAGTCGCAGTCCTGTCTGCACTTCTGTATGGCTTATCATACACCACTCAGTTGATCAAGGCAAAGAAAAAAAAAAAAAAAACTTGGATTTTTCTAGCGGAGCAGTCGCTAGAGTACATTTACGGGATGTGTTCACACTCCGACACAGTCCCCAAGGGAGAGCGCGCACAGCGCTAGTGGTGTATCTGCTGTTTTCCTTCTATGTAAGTTTTGCATAAAACAGGAAGGCCAGTCTGTAAATGATACAAGCGCTTGTCATACACATGGCAGCCAGAAGGTGGCACGATCTCAACAGTGACCAAGGACTGTCACACCGCGGTGGAGTCCAGGCAGATTGATTTAGGAAGGCACCTGCCTCTTGCACGGTGGACATCCTTTCAAACGCTTGTGTCTGTTCACAGCCACATGCATGCAAACCCCTTTGCATGACTGCGAACAAAAGACTCTTTGCTTGTTTCGATTTTATTTTTATTCTCTTTCCTCCTCTTTCAAATGAATATTGCTTTGCTTTATGCTTTAGAAGACTTGAATATTGCTCAGAACTTATTTTGTTGTCAGAAGCATTTGGTTAATGAAATCGAAACGGAGCTTCATGATTGGAATCTTCTGTATGATCTGTGACCAAGTTTCATCATAAGAAAAAGACTTTAATTTCATATTCATTCATTAGAAGAGTTTAATGGAAATGACAATTAACTCGTTAAAACTATCAAACAAATTACTCATGGATGGATATGAATGCATATTATTTAAAAGGACAGTCTAAATTTCAGATGTGGAAAACATCGAATTTATAATGCAGATTTTATTACAAAGGAAGGACCATGAGTTGGATAGTAATTCTCTTTTATTAAGAGAAAAGAGAAGTTGTCTTTGTGTTTATGGAATTGAATGTATTATAATTCATCAGAGGCCTTGAGAGTTGTGAAGAATGAGGTTCAAGCAAGTCAGAAATACTTCATCACCAATCATGAACACGAGCAAGTGAGGACCACTCTGATACTTGAAAAATTCTTGGGACCACTGCATGGACTCTGTAGCTTTACAGTGTGTAGTTATCCTTCAGTTACAAGTAAGACCGGCTTCTTTATATGCACTCTTGTAGTAGTTGCTGCTTGTTTCACTCATTCAGGTGAAGAGTCCAGTTTCAAAATTAAGCTCCCCATGGCCAGTATGTGGCACATTCCCTTTATTCATTGTCCCTCCATGTTGCCACTCTGACCGCTCTGGACAAATGGGGATGTCTGAAAGCTGTGCCTTGCACCCCGCCTTCCAGGCATTCTCTCCTTCTGCCCCTGCCATCTGGCACCCTTCCTGCCCTGCATGATTTCCCCAGGCTTTCTCTCCACTCTGCCTGTCAGCATGCTTACTGAGAAGGGGTGCTCTCTCTAGCTGGGAACCATACTTGGCCCTTATACAATAGGAAGATTCTAAAACTCCTGGAACTGAACTGCCAATCAATTGATACCTATTTTTAATAAGAGTATAAACAAAGAAGCAACGATTCATTCCTCTGGGCATTCTGTCCAACTAAGTTCCTTTCAACAACAGCAACTGCCGTAGCAGCAATGACAAAGGCATCAATAGTCATAATTCTAGATATTTCCTTTTCATAGTATGGAAAACCAGGGTTAAGTAAAGCCAAATGTGTGAAATCTGTTTATTTAAGAAGGGATTCTTGTTTTCATATTTAGCCCATCTTACAGGCAATAACAAATCACATCTTAGAGAGTACAAAAGCTTTATCAAAGAATATATATATATACATATATATATATATATATATATACATATATATATATATTAATGCAAACTACCATGTTTTAGAATAAATAATGATATTTTCTACCTTCTTCCTACCACTTCTGCTCATGCCATAAACAAGAGAAATGGAAGCTTAACCTCATATGGCTTTGTAACATCTTGACTCTTCCCCGAGGGTCCTAAAGGATCCCAGCATATGCCCATTCTGGCATAGATCAGAGGACAGCAGGCTCGGGGGACACCATATGGCTGAGAGCTACACGTTACACTAGGGCACGCTGGGGCTTCAGGTACCCCAGCCAGACTTAGGGCTGCTGTTGGCTTCAAGGGCCAGAATTGGATCTTAAGAAGAGCTCTGGGGATGAAAGTCCAGTCCTCAGAGGCCTGAGGATTGTCGTTTCAACCTGGAAATGGTTCAACAATCTATGTTAATTATGCTGAGTTGTCATCATCTCATGGGAATTGTGAATGATAAGACCTCGTTTGCTGTACAATGAACAGTGAGGAGCCTACTTTTTCAATGGTGGAGACGATTCCCCACTCCTTCTCAGCACCTCCTGGGCCACCGTAGGGCCCAGGAAAGTTTTCTCCTCCCCTCCTGTGCAACCCCAAATAGCCCTAATAGATGAAGGATAAAGTCTTAGATTCGCTTCTTGGCATACAATAGGTGCTCAATAATTTTTACGTGAATAAACTTTCAGGTTTCCCAAAGTTATATAACGCATATAGGATCTGATCTTTTTTTTTTAATCATGTACTGTGTTTATTTTTAAAAGTTCACAGGACATTTTAATATTATTATCTTTAGATTCTTTTAATTTACTTGAAATACTGCATCCACATTAAATAGGGAGAGGATGAGTAGTTACATAGAACTATGACAGAGAATGACAGAGAACTTACTGAAAACATGTGTAATTGTCTTACTGAATTTTTTATTAAGCAATGCACATTATTGCACAAGCTTAGATTTAGAGATCATACATACGTGTTCTATATAGAAAGTTCTGTGCCCTCTGAGGAGTCCATTTAGATACACTCTTCTATCCTGGATTAATATTGTGTCTTACCTACTTTTTTTATTTTTTTATTTTATTGAACTACAAATGTCAGTCAGTTTCAAGACATCTTAACAATACAGATTCGATAAATTAATACATTGCAAACTGTTTTCATGATGTTTTGGTATTGTACATGGTACATACATGATATTATATTTACAGATATTATTTTAGCAGATATCTCTTACCAGTGAATTAAGAGTGTAGCTGCTTACTTATCTTATTTTTTATACCTGAATTATATCAAAAATTCAATAATTATTTTCCTAGTGGATGACCGTAGTACTAGAAGCCGACATAATATCCTGTCCAACCACCATTAGTGCAGATCTTGCCTCTCATAGGATTATGTAGAAGCACAGCGTTATCTATCCCAACTGTAATGTCTATACACACACATCATGATTTTTTCTTTCTACACCCCTTCCTTTGTCTACACCTGTCAAAAGTGGGCACTCCATTGACATCCAACTAACTTAGGTGCTTGAACTCAGCACCACAATCCAACACAGTTTAGCATTCTACAACAATAGTGAGTTATTCAAAGAAGTTGTCGACCATAGCCATTTACAGCTCAGCTTAATATTATGGCCCCACGATGTATACTTCATTTTTATACTTTTCTGCTGGATGGTTAAGACTTAGATAGATCAAGATTTATATACCAACACATGAACTTTATATTTCCTATGTGGTCAGTGAAGTCCTCTCAGGGTTTATCTTGTAGTCCTGTACATTATTCTGTAGATCCTTTGTCTGTGTCATCCATGTGGATGAGTCACGGCCAATGCTTGACCAGTTTGCTCTCTGTGAGAGCTTGAGAGAAAGTTTTCTCGTCATGTGACTCTGCCAGGATTTGATCTTGAAACATCTTTTCTGTTTCCTCTTTTTTCCTTATGTCTCATAGTTCCTGGATAATAATATCAAGTGTCTACTTTATTTTATTTATTTATTTATTTATTTATTTATTTATTTATTTTGGCAGAACTGAGGATTGAACTCAGGCCCTTGCACTTGCCAGGCAAGCACTTATTCTACTTAACTTTCTCTCCAGCCCCATTAAGTGTCTACTTCAGAAATCACCTATTTCCTTTCTGGGGGATGGTGCTGTGGATGGGAAAAGAGACCTTGACTCACAAAAAAGTCAGTGAGACCTCTTAAAACATAGCAGCTAAAATCAGCTAAATTTAAACTGCTGAATAGTGCAATATGATTAATTACATAGGAGAAAAATGAAATTAAGTAGACTGAGAAAGAAGAATTCAGAATCAAAAAGAAAAGAGCAAAAGTATGAGGATAAGAAAGCCAGAGAAGTGCTGGGGAGATAGCTCTGTGGTCTAAGTGCCTGCCTGGCGAAGGCAAGGACCTGGGTTCAATTCCTGGTACCACATGCTATGTCAGCCCTGGAACCCTGGGCTTGCCGTTCCAGCCACTGAAACTGGGTGTGGTGGCACACCTCTGTAATCTTGGCACTGGGAAGGCTGAGACAGGAAGATCACTATGAGTTTGATCTGTGCAGTGAGACCCTGTACTAAATAAATAAATGAGTATATAAATACATACCTACATAAGATTTAAAGAAAAAAAAAATCCAGAAAGAAGTAAAGAAAATAGGCTGAAATGAATGTACACACACAAAAAAAAAACCAATGAAATTAAAAGGCCAATGACTTTCATAAAGAAAAAAAAAACAATAAAAACAAAGGAACAAAATTTCAAAACAAGATAGTAGGAGAATAACGATGGTTAATACGCTGAATATTGTTATTTTCAAGGTAGTTGCTCTGATTACAAGGCATAGGCAGAAAAATTGATCAAACAATGTAAGCCCAGACCTTATTTTTCAGTGAAATAATATAAATTCGTTGTATAACTATCTTAACTATTAGATAGATATTCATTTTTCTTCCTTCCTTTTTCCTTTCCCCACCCCAGTTTCCCTTTCCTTTTGAACACTTTCTTTCCACTTCACAATACCTGTTGTCCATTTGGGTCCTTATTTACCCTCAGGTCAGTGACCTCTTAAGTTCTACTGACTTGTGGGGCTGAACGCTCTCATATGTAAATAAGTCTTCCTTGCAAAAATGGTTGTGGAGAGCACATAAATCGGGGAGTAAAAATACTCTGGGTGGGCACATGGCATGTGGAAAGTCCTAATATTGGTTAAATATTATTAGTTTTTCCTCTCATGGGTGAATCAATATTATAAAGATGTTAGATTTTCACAAATTATTTTTTTTTGTAGTTTTTTAATTTTTTGTATTTTGGGGGAGGGCCTACAGTGTGTTCAGGGTCTCACTACTAGATAAGACTCATAGTAATCCCCCTGTTTACAACCTCCCAAGAGCTGGGATTACAGGTGCGTGCCACCACACCCAGTCTCAATCGCCTCAGGGGCAGGGCTGGCACAGCAGGCCCAGGGGATCAAACCCCCGGCCCCAGCACCCACTTGCAGGTGCTTTAATATGCTGAGGTATTTGGCTGGTCCACAAATTAATTTTTTAAATTTAACAAAAATGGAAATTTGTGTGGAGGATACATTAACATTATTCAATTTATCCAAAAGAATAAAACAAAGGAAAACAAAAAGATTCATGGGACTTCTTAGGGTAAAGCAAGCCTAGCAAAACAGTAGCAGTGGAGGAAAAACTGCAAGAAAATCAGCATCTGAACATGTAGGCACAGTACACCTTCTGCCATGTTTATACACCCAGTGGTATTTGAAAATATCTATTTGGAAATATATTTGGGGGATGATATCTTTTTGCCAATTTTCAATCACTTACTGTATGCCAAGCTTTGTGGGAAGTCTGATGGCCCTCAGGCCACAGTGAGCGAATGGCGCTTGCAGTGGGATGCGCTGTCCTGCGAGGCCCCGGCTGAGTCTTCTCTCACCTGCACTTCCCACTTGCAGATGGCATCTGTGTGGTTAGTTACTCAGTCAGCGCATGACCATAAAGAGTGCAAACATAGTTGATGATTTAAAAACTGAAGCCAGAAGGTGAAAAATATATATATACAAAACTATTAAACTGATCTCAAGTAAGTGAAGGGTTTCTGAGCACTAAAGAAAGGGGAAGGAAAACAACTGGGCTATGTTAAGTAAAAACTTACCTTTCCCATGTAGAAAGTTATAAAATATAGAGAGCTTAATGACCAATTGTGAGAAGCATTTGCAGCAAGTGTAACAGACCCAGAACAACTAATGTCTAGAAAGAGGACTGAGGGTAGATAGGAACTCTTCACTGTGCCAGTAGAAATGTGAGTAAAAACTGTTAGCAATTACAAAAGGGAACAAATGCAATGGACAAGAAATACATGAAAACTTACCTTGTGCTAATTAAATAAATGCAAATTAAAGTGATTTTTAAACTAGCAGTTACTAACAATGTTTAATTATCATAGTGTAGGTGAGACTGCCCTGGGTTGTGAGGTTCAACAGGCAAGACTGTAGTAAGGGTTTACTTTCTGAGTGATTTAGCAATAGATGACATTAGATTGTTTAGAAAGTTTTAAATATTTGAGCCAGTAATTTGTATGAGACTAGAAGCGGTAACATTCTTCTTAAAAACATACAGTTACAGTAGTTCATAGTTTTCCTTCGAATAAATGTGGTTATCCTCTTCATTCTACACATAATTCTTAGGCTATGTGTTGCCAGTTTGGGACTTAATTTCCATTTCAAGGCTCCCCTCAATGCTAATTCTAACCTGAATTCATCTCAGTAAAAGCATCTTTTGGACAAGAAAGAAAACAAAAAGCAAGATTTTCCCTGAATTCTAGTCCTTCAAAAAGGAAATAATACCAGTGATGAAGGGCATTCTGCTGGTCAGACAGCCTAAGTTATGGGATGCCATCCAATACTCTTCAAACCTCAGTGGCTGAATTTAACAAAAGATTTTCTTTTTTTCTTATTCACATGACCAAGGTTCCATTCTTACACACGTTCTGGGTCACTCCAGGAGGGAATGGCGGTGTGTAGGATCTTGCGCAGTTTCTTAAAGCCTCTGTCCAGACACGTCCAGCAATTTCTATTTCATTGACTGAAGCCAAACCCTGCCTACATAACTTTGAAAGGAGCAGTCAAGTGCAATCGTACAATACACCTAGAAGGAGAGGAAAGCTGGCATATTTATGACCAGGTCTAATGGCTATCATAAGATTTTCCCTGTACAAAGACATTTCCTCTTAGGTCACTGCAAAGTAAGAGCTAATAGCTTCCAGCAGATGAGAGGCGTCATTTGATCCATGCCCTAAGCTATCACTCAAGGGGAGGCAGGGCTTAAGGGCACAGAGATGAAAAGATTATCTTTATTCTCAAAAATCTTGCAGGCCGGTGGCAGCAAAAGGGGTAATGACATGCACATAAGTAATCACAATGCCTTCTGATAATTGCAGGAGTGGAGGGCAGCAAAAGAATCAATGGATTCGTGGAGAAAGGGAAAGATTTAAGAGATGTATAGAGGGTATAACTGGAAGTTTTTTGTAACATTATTTTCCAAGCATTAGAGACAAATGTAGGATGATTCCTAGATATTTGATTAATTTATTAGACAGATATTGCTTTTTTTTTTTTTTTTTCAGTACCAAGGATTGAACTCAGGACTTTGTGCTTGGCAGGCAGGTGCTTATTCTCCTGAGCTATCTCCCCATCCCTAATTAGACAGATTTGATAAATTAATCAAGAAATGGATTTCAGGGAAAGAATAATCTTGGGAACAGAAGGGAGAATGTATGAATTACATTTTTATCTTAGTTATCTTGAATGCTGATGGGGAATTTAAACAATAGTATATAGTAGGTGTTTTGTTCATTTTGCTTTTTTAGTACAAGGTCCTGACCAAACTCAGGACCTTACATTTGCCAGACAGGCCCTTATGCCATGGATCTACCTTCCCAGCCTACAGTAGATGTTTAAGCACAGAGCTCTGAGAAAGAAAGCTATTTACATTTAGGCAGACATCAATTTGTAGAGTGACTAGTATATGAAATACTTTGTCATACACCTTAGGTACAAAACTAAAACAGAACCCATATCCGTGAGAAGTTACATTCTATTATTGGAAGTGCAAGCCAGAATTGAACTCTGGCCTTTGTGCTTACCAAGGAAGCACTTATTCCACTGAGCCATCTCCCCAGCCCCAGAAGTTACATTCTGTAGGAGTAAGACACTTATCAGCAGGCGATTATTTGTCACGTGGTTCCTATGGTAAGAAATATGCAGAATGCTCTGGGAACCAAGCAGAACAGGCTCTGGCCAAACTTAGGAAGCTGATGGCTTTCTTTACTCATGAAGTTTTCTTTTTTCTTTTTTTTTTTTTTTTGTCTTTTTGAGACAGGGTCTCACTATGCAGTTCAGGCTGGCCTTAAGCTCACTTTGTAGCTCAGGCTGGTCTCGAACTCACAACAATCCTCCTGCCTCAGCCTCCCAACTGCTGGGATTACAGACATGCGCCACCACGCCCGGCTCATGAAGTTTTTCTTGCAGGTGATATCCACACTGAATGTGGAAAGCTGGATAGAAAAACTTCAGGGATAGTTAAGTATGATAGTTTATATTCTTTGGACTTAAATTCCTAGATTAGGATCCTAGTTCCATTATTTCCTTGTGCAAGTCATTAAATTTCTGTTCTAATCTGTTTTCTAATCTCTGAAATGATGAGCATATTTGTTTTATAATGTCTTAATGGACTCCTGAGGATAAAAATGCAATGGTGCCTACCGAAAGCAAGGTGAAATCCAGGCATACATTACATGCTCAATAAACCTTAATTATAATAATTGTTTGCAGAGATGGAATGGGGAAAGAGATATTAGAGACAACTGATTTAGTAAATCAAATATTGATGAAGTAATAACAGCAGGAGTATTTGGATCACTAGGCAGTTTTTTATTTTTAGTGGTTAAAATATGAGGCCAGGAATGGTATCAGAGAAGCCTGGAGAAGCCAGAGGTGGTCTGGCAGCCTTTGGAATTATTTTACAGACAGTAGCGACTGTTTACAGGTTATGAGATGGCTCTATTTCTGTGGTTGTGCATTCTTGCTCAGAACCTGTTGCAATTGTAAGATGGAATGGAATTGTAAAAGTAAGGGTTATATTGAAAATCTGTATATCAGAAATAGATTACGATTGAATTAAGCAATTGTAGTGTCGATAGAGCTGAAGGTTGTCTTTAAGAAATCTCTGACAGATCTTGTGACTAGATAGGCAAGGCTAAGAGAGAAGGGTGATTTCCAGGCATGGTGGTGATGGGTGATAACTCCACCAACTGCATTTCAGGATGCAGGAAGAGCAACTTGTTTGGAGGTACCAGGCTGTATTTGTAAGATTTCTAAGTAGAAATACCTAGTAGAGTCTAGGAGAAAGTCACAAATAAATAATTTACAAATCAGCAATACATAGTCTTTAAGAACATAAATGGTCTCCAGAAACACGTATTGAGAGGGAAACTCTACTAGGGAGAGAATAAAATGCTGAGTTCTCTGAGCATGAGGGAAAGAAGAGAAACCCATGGAAGAAACTAGAAAAATTACTGAAGAGTTGTATCTTTACAAGGGGAAATTCTGCTTATATGAAAGCCAAGCGAACAGTCATTTATTTATTTATATGGCAAATATATTAAGCCTTTACTTTTCCTAACATTACAGCTAGCAGAAATGTACTCGGAGAGAAACACCAATAATGTCTACTAAGATTACATGTATGTTAGGTTTTATTGGCAGTGGAGGCAGTGTGGCAGAGAAGCAGAAATAAAGAGAAGGGGGAGCCTTTATGAACTCTGAAGACACAGAGAGGATTGAGGGCAGGAGGATGGGGAGATCTTCTGACCTGAGACAGGGAGCCTGAGACTTTATGGACTTTTGCTAGGGGTGGAGTTTGAGGGGCAGGTTCAGTGACACACAAGGAGCTGATTGGACACTCCGTCAAGTGCACAGATAGGTAAAAGGAAGTTGTACCCAGGACTGCAGTGGGGAAAAAGGAGGAAGTGGTCATTGGGAAGATAAGCTGTTTTTTGCGGAGGGATTTAGCCATTAGGGTTATCATTTAGCAGCTTGTGCTAGGGCCAGAACGTATCAATTTAGCAAGAGAGAGATGCACAAACCATTTAAATAGCGCCTATTTCTAGATTGCTAAAAGCAAAAGCTTGAAAGCAATGGTATAAAGAGTGAATGGTAGGTGGACAGAGAGAAGTAGTTGGAGAAGATAAATGATGCATAAGTGTACATATAAAAATAAGTTACAAAAAAATAGAAGAAAGCCAAATACAGAAGTGGGAGGTCGGTAGAAAAGAAATGAGGAAGATGCAGAAAGATTTACCTGATTTAGGTGCTGGCAAGATAGCTCAGCAGTGTAAAGCACCTGCTTAGGCAGCTTAGGCAGTGCAGGGGCTGCAGTTCAATTCCTGGCACCAGATGTGGCTCCAGCACCATGGCCGAGCTGGCCAAAAAAAAAAAAAAAAAAGATTTACCAGATGTAGATTCACAATGTAAAAGGAGTTGCACAGTTCAAGGCCAAATGAGAGGATTTTCATAAATAAGTAAGCCAGAGGTGATGGCAAAAGCCTGCAATCCCAGCTACTCACACATCTGGGGCAGGCATGAGAACCACAACATTGAGGCCAGCCTGGGCAATTTAGTGAGACCTCGCTTTAAATAAGATGTAAAAAAAATAAAAAATGCTGGGGCTGTAGCTCAGTGGTGGAGCAGCCCCAGCTCAATCTCCCATACTAAAAAAATAAAAAATAAAAAATAAAATAAATAAGGCAAAATAAATTAAGCATTATCTGCTCCTTTCCATAGACCAGCAGAAATCCACAGTACAGTTGTCCAAACTGTCTTGCTTACGTACATAGATATATCTCTTTCCCCCAATGTCTCCCAATTTGTTTCATCTGATTTAAATTGCTTATCCTTTTCTCAAAGCGCTGGAGGGTCACAGTGCTCCCACTTCCTGGATACTGCCTTGGCTCAAGTTTTGAGGGAAAAGGGGAGAGGAAGCAGGAAGCAATCTCTCACACGCTGTTTATGTGCCTTGGCTTTGCGCTCACTCTGCCTGCCCTTCTTTGTTTCTCAGAATCTCGAGATCTGTGATTTTGGTGTTTTCAGTGAAGATTTCAGTCCCACTCAGTAGGACTGACATGAGGTTAGCCCACTTTGGCTGTTCAGGAGTCCTAAGGAGTGAGCAAAAAATCAAGAAACCCCAAATAAAGCTAATTTGTTTCACCTGGCTCTTAGGAACTCATTTGAGGGAGGGATCAAGTATAGGGATAGGAACAGACTCTGGCTGCGGAGGAAGTTAAGAAAAAGGATACAGATCAGAAGGAAACAAGGGGAGAGATCTCTTGCCAAAGGGAAGGGATTAAGGAAGTGGAGGGGGAGGGGAGGGCCGGGAAAGGGGAAGTAAGAAGACTTAAAATATGCCACGCACAGGCATCAAATACAGTGAACCCAAACGCATTTGTGGTGGATTGACAGCAGGGGTCAGCTTGTAACATCCAGCTGAACTGAAGCGCTGTGGTAATAGGCGTGGGAGATGCACCTGAGGATTGTTGCCAGCAGCATAAAGAACTGGCGCACAAGAGAGGAGGCTGTGGTTCTCCTGGAGGAGCTTGTCATGCTGGCTCTTCTGATATGAATTCAGCTATTCTCATCATTAGAAGAGCTCAGGACTTCCTTGTCTCTGAGGAGGGTTGTGATACTTTCTGGGGAAGCTCTGGTCCTTACTTCAAGCGATTGCAGTGCAGATCCCTTCGTCCCACTGGCGCAGACTTTCTAAGTTGTGCGGCTGATCTTGGGGCCGGCTCGTTGCAGATCCATGGAACAGGCCTATATCGTGGTCGCAGGCAGTTGGCCTCCAGGTGGACCCCTGGGAGGCATTTTTATGGCTCCACAGCTGGCTGCAGGCAGGACACTGCTGTGGGATGCAGGATGTCTTGGGTCTGTAGCAGCTCACAGATCTCTTGCACTTTTTTGTACTTGACACTTTGGTTGATTATTATAAAATAATCCTGTAAATTATGTGTCCTGTGTTAAATTGTTTCCCTGGTAAACCCCATCTACAACAACATCATATGTCATAAATCAACTAAAATAATAACAACTGGAAATGGCAAAAGGGCAGTTAGAGATGGAGGCAGGTAGGAGGAAAAGGGATTACACAATGAAGCAAACTGTGTGTCCTACATGTGCCTGTTCCCCAAGAGGAATGTAAGCTTTATGTACTACAAACATGTACTAATAAAATACAAAATATAGAAAAGCACACATGAATGTTGAAGAACATTATAAAAGGGGGGAGGACAGAATATACACCCAAAGGTAAATAGAGGCTGATAGATTTGCTGGTAGCAAGATGAGATCACTTTTTCAGATTGTTCATTTCTCCCTGCGACATAATATGTGAAACTAAGAATCAGAAGGGGGAGAGTGGAAGTTTCCAGATGAGAAATGTTCACCTATCATCCTGGTAAATACGCTTGATTTCCCAGGGAAAAGGACGTGTGCTGGGGAGCAGTGGAGATGGCAAGCTTGAAGCACGTGACGCTGACCTACAAGTTGAGGTCATCTAACCTACAAGCTCAATAATTCCTTACCTTGCTGTGCTCATGTGGCTTTCACTTTTAGTCCATGTGTGTAATCCGTGGTTGTGGCCACATTCTATATCTATGGCCTTCTAGGAGTGAGTCCTCTCCGAGACTAAAGACGAGAAATAAGAGGGTGGGGTCTAGTTAGAGGTTAGAGAGTGCACACAAGGTTATACGCTCACACAGGGAAGAAGAAAGCTGCAGGTAATAAGGAGACCTAGGATAGTTGGAAGGCAATTAATCAGTCAGCAGAGTGAAGCCACTTAGCGGCTGAAATGGATGATGAGTTAAATGGTTGTAATAAATCAGGTCAGGAGTATAAAGCGGTGCAGGAGTATAAGGCTAAATGAAGGAGGACAAAGCCTAACTCTGGGAATCTAGTGGTTGATTCCCTCTCTATGAATTCTTGTACAACTCAGCGAGAATGAAAACAGACAAATAACAGAGTTGAACCAGCTTCTCAGAATTGCTGTACCTCTACAGTGAGATTTCAATAGCCTCTCCTCTGGTTATCATCTACCGTTTGTTGCTACCGTATATATTGCAAATTGATCTTCATCAATTCTTTCAGTCCTATCAATTATGTCACTAAAAATCATAACTAATTGATCAGTCTATTCTGGTAGCTCTTGTTTTGTTCCCATCCTGAAACAAGGGTCTTTTGTGTCGAACAGCTTGTCTTTCACACCCACAAATGTCACCCTTACACAGATAGCTGCAATGTCTTCAGAATAAATCACTAGTGCAGCTGTTACTCATGTCTTCCACCCTGGGCTCTAATTTCCCCAACTTCTCTCTCAAGATCACCAAGCAGCCTTCCTGACTAATCTCCCGCCTCACACTTGACCATTGTTAATATATTAGAGTCAACTCTCCACACAACAGCCAAAATGGACTTTAGAAAACAGATTAGATTATATTACTCTCCTGGTATAGTCGTTCAAAGGCTCACTATGTGCACTAGAACTGTTGCTTATTTAAGAACCCAGACCCATGACCTGCCCCTGCCCAGCCCTTTCGCACTCATGGTGCTAACCTCTTCTCCCTCCATCCTGATAGTACAGTTGACAGACTACACTTGCCATTTCCTAAGTATTCCATGCTTACTCCTACCTGAGGGCGGTTACATTTGTTGTCCACTTTCCCCCGCTCTCCACTTCCTCCATCTTGTATCAAAGGTCACCTCTTTGGCCCTCTGTATAAAAAGGCTCCTCCCTCTTTATGACTACCTTTGCCTCTACCCTGCTTTTTTTTTTCATGGTACTTCTCACTCTCAAAAGCTGTAATACTTGCTCACTTGCACAAGCCTACACTAAATCAGAAACTCTCAGAGCCAAAACTTTATCTTATTTGGCTACTATATCCCTGACAGATACAACAGCACTCTGTGTGCAGCAGATGCTGGGTAAATAACTGGTGAAGCTGCTGAATTATCAGAGTGAAAGCTAACAACTTCTAAGTTCATGGAGGAAGTCTAATGCTGTGTCATTGATAAGCTAAACAGACAATAATCCTGCCATGCAAGGAGAAAGACTGAAAGATGACATTCTGTTGCTACATTTAAAAATTTGTAAGAAATGTATATATAAAGAATATTCTAAAAAGAATATTTTGTACAACTGATTCTAGAGTTGGAAGTCAATTGAACTCATAAATAAGGTGTGCAGACATCATGTGTGTTGCATTCAGTTTTGCAAGAAAAATATTGTGCTGTTAAAAAATAAATGCAAGCAGCTTAAGAAATAATTTGGTATATTTTTCACTTTTGCTTAAAATATGGCATGGTTGCTAGGCATGTGAAATTAGTGACAGGAGCAAAAAAAAATGCAAATGTACAGCTAATGCAAAACTTTTTCCCTCTCAAACAATTTTGCTTTATGCGGTGTCCAACGCTGTAACCCACTCCATATAGTCAATAGGAAGGGCCCAGAAGAACAGATTGAGCTCTTATTAGGCAGCAGATCCTCAAAAAATGGGATTTAAGTGGAAAATGAAGGGAATGATGGCAGCTTCAGTTGCTCTGCTTACATGTCTGTGACTGTGAAGGATTCTCCAGGCTGCAGGTTTAAGTACATATGAATTTCCTGCAGAGGGGCATGAGGATCAGCGATTAAGCATATGTGCACTAGATTGTTTGATAAGAAAGCCAAAGTGAATGCCATTAATGCCATTAATAAAAGGCTATTAACTATGCCAGCTCTGGGGGTCCATCGATGAACTATACGTAGCCTTGACAATAGGCAGGGGTTTTCCAGCTGTGGTCCCCAGACCATGACCATCTTGTGCCCTATTTGAAATGTAAATTCTTGGTCTCCTCTCCAAAGTGAAGGAACTGGAAATTCTAGGGGTTTCAACAAGTCCCCCAGGTGATTCTGATACACAAAGGCCTTTATTGATGCAAATGAATAAATTCAGCAGTTTAAATACTGAAATGTAGTTTTGGAGAAAGTGCTAAGAGGAGAGGGTATTTAGACCTTGTCTCATGAGTTTGTGCTTGTACAACATACACAAGCTCTTCCCAGAGGGGTAAGTGGGGGATCTGCCCCAAGACACAGGGCAGAGGCACAGGAGAGCCCTCTTCTTGGCCATTCTTCCTTCCCTCTGCTGCTGGGGGCCAAGGGCGACTTTGGTGCAGAAGAGGCTGAGTGAGTGCAGATGCAACAGCAGAAATTGGTGCCCAGTACACGTCCACTTGTGCCTGTGAAAGGCCACAGTGGGTTGACCCAGAATTGGAAAAATAATTGAAGTCGTTTAAATGACCAGTTATAGGTAGGACATTTTTAAAACTTCATTTTGGCTTTTCATCCTAAGTTTTGACTTTTTTTTAAAAAAAGGTTTAAATTATTTATTTATTTATTTGGTTAAAAGGTCTCACTGTACACTTGAGACCCACAGTGACCTTCCTGTCTAAGCCTTCCCAGTGCTGGGATTATAGGTGTGTGCCACCATGCCTCATTCAGCACAGTGTACTATCCTGGGAATCGAACCTGGGTCTTTGCACTTGCCAGGCAGGTATTCAAACCACTGAGCTATCTCCCCATCCCCTGACTTTTTTTAAGAAATGGGATCAATTCAGCATCTCCATACAACGCTTTACTGATGCTCACAGCCACTGATATCTCCTGTTGGGTTGTTTTCTCCATAATCCCTATCACTCCTTTTTATATCCACAGCAACCTTGGACTATTCTTTTCAAGCAGTAAATAAATTGTTGTCCATTTTCTTATTGAAATCAAAGGTGAAAAAAGTTTAGGAAGAACCAAGAGTGTTCTTTTCTTCAAAGTAAAGGAGAAAGAGCATGCTCAATAATGGGGCAGGGCAGATACCTTCCCATGCCTGATAATCACTACAAAGAAACAATATTTAATATTGATCAACTTCAAAAGACTTCATTAATTAGGTATAAACATAAAAGGCATTGATGAATAAATAGGAGTTTTCTAGTTAGAAATTGACCTCTTTGACAGTCAAACATGACATAAAACATGGCATCTGAAGCATCATCTTGGACCTATATCCTTTTTTTCTATAATTAAAATAAATTGATAATCTCTCATCATAGGGTCATATATATGGCCATGTTGTTTAAGGCTACATTTTAATTACCCTGGCCTGAGGCCCTCCTTAAACCCAGGGGTAACCAGAAGTCCTTTTAATAAGGAATTAATGCTTAAGGCCCAGTGCAAAGCCTCAACCACTTATGTGAAATGAAGAGTGGGGTGGGGGGTATTTTCTATAAATCAGAAGCTTCGAGAAAAATAGTTAACCCAACATGTTCTGAATTTTCCTATGCTTCCTTCAGGGGGTTCATTATGAATGAACGTTTCGCTAGGTCACTGAAATATTAAAAGGAAAGAAGAAAAGACATCAGGATCTAACTTAAGTGCATGTATACGTGTGTTTTTCAAACCAGCATGTTCCTTTAAAAGGCTGAAGCAAAATAGCATTCATTCCTTAAGAATCACCATTGGCCACCTAAGCAGAAGCACAGGTGCATCTCCAGTCTTCTGCTGGTACCGATTGGTTGTCTCCTCCACCACCGATAGCGGCTGTCACCCTGAAGTAGGGGTTGCAGTTCACTCCAGATGTAGCCAGACTTTTCACAGGGATACCCTGTGATGGATCTGGGTGATGCAGTCCTGAGACACCTGTGGGCTGACACGCGTGCTGGAGCGGCTACCATGCCTGCCAGGTACACTCACAGTTCCACTCAGCATGGTCTGTTTATGTGCTTGTCCTTGCGTGCTTTGCGACCAGACAGAAAGAGTATCATGCTGTTGCCTAGTAGCTGGAGGCCTGGAAAGACGGTGTAAGTATGATTACCACCGACAGCTAATGGAGCATCGCTGTCAGAACCAGTGGTGGAGATGCTGCTTTTAGATCCCAGGTACCTTGGTTCCCAGCCCAGAAAATTTCTCAGAGGGAACTGATTGCTCTTTCATACAAAATGTCTGTATTGGCCAAGGTATTTCTCCCTCTTTTATTTTCAGCTCCTCAACCCTAAAACACAAAGACAGATAGCAGTTTAGATGTAAAATATTTGCCAGGCAATGTGAAAGAGGAGAGAGAAGGCCCCACGGATATCTTCTCTTGTGCAGACAGAGCAGGTACTGGCTGGGAGAGGAGAGAACAGTGCGACGCTGCTGTCTGAGCTGTGCATGGAGCTGAGGGTAGGACTGGTACTGGAGACTGTGCTGGCCAACCCATATTGTCAGGTGATCTGTCCCAAGAGGGTCCTGGAGAAGGAATTAAGATTGGCAGGGCACTGACATCTTGCTTAGATTAACTGTGACATCTGAATCACCTGTTGGGAGATAGGGCCTAGTTGAAGAAAGATGTTCATAATGGAATGATCTCGGGGGCTATGCTTGATCCATGACCTAGTTCTCAAGGGTTGTTACCATATTTTCTGCTTTCAGGTATCAAGATTTGGGCCATTTTCTTCCACCATGCCTTTCTGCCTTGGAACCAGCTAACCATGGACTGAAACCTTGGAAAACACAAGCTAAAAATTGACCTTTTGTCCTTTAAGTTGTGAGGCTCAGGCATCTTATCAGAGACCAGAAAGTTTACACAGAGAATAACCTGTGACTTCATTCAACTGGTTCATGAGAAATGGCCATTAGTTACCAGAATGGCACCTGCGTTTACAGTATAGATGGAGATCACTAGACATAGGTCCAGGAAAAATGTAAGAATGCAAGACAAAAGTCACGTAGCCCCTGGGCTGCAGTCCCAGCCAATCAGGCTTGCCTCCTGAACCATCCTGGGTCATGCATCCTCTGTGATCTTCTGGTCTGGGAATGCATGCACTCCTCCACAGGAAAGCTCTAGTTAACAATTTATTTCAGGGGCCGGGCGTGGTGGCGCATGCCTGTAATCCCAGCACTCGGGAGGCTGAGGCAGGAGGATTGTTGTGAGTTTGAGACCAGCCTGAGCTACAAAGTGAGCTTAAGGCCAGCCTGAACTGCATAGTGAGACCCTGTCTCAAAAAGAAAAACAAAAAAAAAAAACCAATTTATTTCAAGTTGTCAGTTCTGGAAAGCTTTCCCCAATAATGTGCATTTTAGTGCAATTGTTGTGTTATAATTATCTTTATCTGTAACTGAATCCCCAGTAGTATCTCTTCTTTTATCCCCATAAGTTCAGCCCATATTCACTAAGCAGTTATGTACCAGGTAATAGTCTAAGTACAAGGAATGCAGAAGTAAAAGAAGGAAATATGGAACAAATAAACACAGAAGCCAGTAATTCCCATTACCAGCTACTAGGACATGGCACTCAATCACTCAGGGGCAAAGCAGGGTCAAAAGTGGCTTCAGAGGAAACTATAGAGGGCTGGCCATGCGGTAATAACATCCAAGAGAAGAAAATATGAAAAGAAGAAGAGAAAGCTCACTTTCATCATTTGCATCTGTCCTGTTCATCTGAGCAAGGGAAGGGGCACTGAGGACCCAACTAGGACTATAGCAACAGCAGTGCAGCAAAAGTCTTTCTGGGTGATGACACAAAATAAAAAGGCATGCTTCCTGTTTTAGTCATCATAGTGAGGAATTTTATTTCCACAATTCTACACATAGTAGATAGCAAACAACTGTTAACTGAATACATGAATTCCTTGATGGTCTAGCCCAGCCCTTGAGGAACTGAATTTGGATTTTTCACACGGTCATACCCTATAGTAACATTTTCCATAGCCAGGCATGTTGTAGTGTCAATTTAGTCACATGAATCTCTCTCTATATCAGACCAAGTGTTCCTTGGGGGAAAGGCATTTATCATATTCATTGTTCTATTCTGAGGACCTTATGCTAGTTTTTGGAAGGAAGTACTCATTCAGGAACCAAATATTAGATGATGAGTATTCATTAGATAGTAACATTTGCTTCATTGGTCTTCAAAATTTGCTAAAATGTTTAGGTGACCCAGAATAGCCTAAGCAGAGGTCATATAGAATGGAAGTTTGAAGCAATCCTAGGCCTTGGACAACACATTCAAAATTTATAAATACAGGACATAAAAGGGAAAGTTTAAAGTTATTTTTAGGAATCAAATCCACAAGTTGAGACTTATCACTATGGGAATAGCATCTATTGAATGCTTCTTTTAGCAGACACCGTTAAATGCATGCTGAATTTCTTTAATTTTCACAAAAATCTTACTAGGTTATGTAATATTTTTATTCCCATTCTAAAGATGAGGAAAATAAGGATTAGAGAAATCTAAACTTGCCCAAGGTCACAAAGATGATGCTTACGTTTGACTTGGCAATTTGAATATTTCCCTTTGTGCCCTTCTACTTATAGGTAGAACTTTTGAAATACGATTTTTAATGATGTAGGGAGGGAAAATGCTTCACTCCATGCCTATTAAAACTTTTTGGTTTTATCATCTAAAATTACAGTCCCAACAATAACAAGTGAGGTCTCAGCCATTGTGCACTTATTAAATACTGCTGATAATTTTAAATGCCACTGTGCTTGGTAGTTACATCTATTACTTCTAATAGTAAAATAGTATTATTGTCACCTATAGATGAGAAAAGTGAGGTTGTCTGTGCTTCTTGTATCGCAGAGCTATCACAGGCATAATTAGGGTTAGAGATGATTTTAATTTAGTTCTCGCAGCTCCCAAATCTAAAGCATATCTTTATGACACTTTATCTTTTCTTCTGTGCAAAACCAACAGCACCACTAGTACCAAACTCAAAGTAAAGCAAAACACAACACAGCAGCACCTTTTTAACTTAAAGTACATCATCAAACAGAGCTGAAGGCCCTCCCCCTGAGGAAGTCGAGAGGTGGTTTTTAGGGGAGCCCTCCTGCAGAGGTCCTCAGGGTGGCCAAGAAGTGTGGCAGCTTTGAAAAGGAGCACTTTGAAAAGTACCTTGCATGTAAGGTAATCGTCGTAGCCAAGAGCTCTGCTTCTTATCCTCCCTCCCTAACAGTGAACTAGGTCCGTCTATTTATCTCTCATGTTCTGGACAGCTCTGGTGAGCCGCCCGGCACTGACTCAGCGGAGCTGGACCTGCACTTGGGGCCCAGTTCTCGGCAGCTGCTGCACTCGGCAGTCGCCTACAGCGATGTGCCAGCTGTCTCCAACTGCATTACACTACAGTAATGTGAACAACTGGAAGCAATAATGTGTCTCCCCATTTGCCTAACAATACCAACATGGACAATAACTCAGAAGACTGAAGATTTGTGCTGTAATTTAATAAACCCCATGCACATTTCTACAATTGAGTATCACATCTGTGCAATGGATCCTAGAAGTATAATATTCTTTTATAAGGGACCATTAACCAATCTTAAGTTTATAGGTTTCCTTAAATCTTTTTCATCAGCTGTTAAACTACAGTAAAGAGAAAATTGCCTCTTATGAGACAAGGGATAGTAAAATACAAAGACTGTGATTAAACGTCAATCAATTAAGGATTATAATATAATAAAGTGCTGACTGATGATTAAAATGAGCACTTTCTAGAAGAATTTTATAAGCAATATTATGAATTATTTTTGCAAGTCAGTAGAATAAACTTCAATTAGGTCATTTTATAAAGGAGTCCTTTATCTACTTAAAAAAAATTTAAAGAGTTATTTGTCAGGTATAATGATCCCAAAATTGGTGTTGAATTTCTGTACTAATGAGTATTTTTTCAGCTTCTCATTTTACTATTCCCCAGTACAGAGAATTTTACATTTGTTTCAAAGCAGAATAAATAATGACCTGTTTTGTTTCAGCTAGTTTTCCAACAATATGTGCAGCTGGGCAACAGTTTATGAAAATGGGTTGCGTAGTAAAACCACCAAACAAACAAACAACATTGCAATTGAGGTAACAAAACACTGCCTAGAACTTAGGGCTCTGAAAAGGAGCTTTGGGACTCTTTATAAACCTAAGCAATCTAAGCCTTTTGGAAATGATGTCTTGTAGAATTTCTCCCTTTGAAGATCAGAACACGTTGCTGTCTAGGAAGAGTTACAAGTAATTCAAAACAATCTACTTTATTCTTCATGCCTTCTTTCAGTCCCGCGTCTTTGGCCATCAGTGTCTCTGTCTTGAATTAGAGTTATGTTAAAAGATCTGTATTCATTGCACTAGGTTTGGAAGCTTAGAGTGTCAGTGAAGACTGAGATTGGCTCTCCCCTCCTTTTCTCTTGCTGCCACATTTTTGCACCAAGTTTTTCGATTATATTCTTTCTCCAATGTCACTGCCAATGTTATTGGCAAGAGCCCCTTTTTTTTTCTCCCCTGTACTGAGCGGCTCTCTGCTCAAGCCTTCTCTCCCCACTGCCTTCCCAAAGCAATTTTCCTGCTACACTGTATGTAGCTGGTCCCTCTGGAGCTCTGAGGGCATTCAGATTCCTGCCAGTTTGCACAGAGCATTTTTGAAGCTTGTTGCAACAGCTGGCTTATATGAGCCTTGAAGGAAAAGTGTGTGTACACATGGCAGCACATTTGAAGTGTTGAAGCATCTGGCAAAGCTGAGACCAAAGGATGCAGGTAACTCACAGTTCTGCTTAAAACTGTACTGGAGGGGACTTGTGCAGAGCACAGTGACAGAAGCATCATTAATGAGTAACCCCAGTGCAGCCTGGAATCTGCCCTTATCACTCCATGGAGACTATGCTGATGAAGGCCACCAAATGACCTTCCGGTTTCCCAATTCAGTGGGTGCCTTTGTGGTGAATGACTTTCTAGGCAACTCTGGTGGGCTTGGCAGGACAGCTGAGTGGCAAGCCGAAAATCACACATTCACCAAATGGCAAAGCCAGAATTTAAAATCAATTTAACTTCAAATTCAGGTTCTTCTTAGTGAACAAGGCAGCCTCCCAATGTTTCAGAGGTACAAAGAGTGAATGGGAAAAAGGATAGATTGACTACTCACTGATATATATATATATATATATATATATATATATATATATATATATATATATATATATATATAGTAACTTGTCCAAGAGAATGGGCCTAGAGGACACTGGTCTTGTGAGAAATAGAGTAAGATTCAGGAGAAAAATGAGGATCAGTTGAAAGCTTCCAGAAAGGAATCTCTGCCCTTGATCCCCACAATTTCCCCAGAAAACCATGCTACTACTCTCTTCACCACAGGATTAATCAGCTTTCCTGTTACTGCAACCTTATACCTGACCCACACACAATGCAAAGGAGGAGAAGCCCCTTGGGCTCTCAGCTTCAAAGAAGTCAATCCATGACTTGGCTGGTTCCAAGGCAGGACTGTTACCATGGAAGGCATGATGGAACAACCGTATTTAGTTCATGGTAGCTGGGACACATGGCAGGACCAGTGTCAGAGAGGACGAGGACAAGGATGACACACAGGACCTGAGATAATGCATCTATGACCTTCCCAAGCACAGAAGAAGTGTTCTATTAATCCCCCATGTGGCTACAGCTATCCCAAGATAAAACTGAAAATTTGGACATTGAATGGATACAGCTAGAAGAACTTCCAACTTGGGGATGGAAGAGATGGATGAGTTAGTTAAAACTGTAGTTGACACAATGAGAAAGTAAATTCTCCCTGGTCAATGGTAGAGTACTTGAGTCTATTGATGGTCTCCAGTGCAATTTCTAAAGCCTCTATACTCAGGGTACACGGCTCTCTCCTCTCTATTCCTGCTTCTAATTGCTAGAATTTTCTTTGCCAGAAAAAGCTTGAAATGCCACCAAGTGAAAACTTGCAGATAACGACATAGGTTGCTCTTCAGTCCCTGGGAGGTCAAGTTGACTCATGCATATAGACAGAGCTTTCCTTCACTTTTTTATTCTGCCTAATGATTACGAATGAATACTGACTAAATCATCCAGACCAAACCAAAAAACAACCAAGTACAATTAGAACAAAGAAATGCTCCCTCTCAGGAGTACGTGTTCATCTCGGATGCTCATTTCTAGATTGGGTCTTTAAATTTTGGGGCTCTAATGTTTTTTATTCTTTATAAATTCTAGAGAACAGACCTTTATCTGAGTACTTATTAGTTAAGATTTTTTTCAGAATTTGTGAGTTGTTTTTTCACTTTATTTATAATTTCCTGAGGAGGTCCCAGTTGTTAATTCTTTCAAGTATTACCCATGTGATTTGATTTTCTGTTCATGAACTCTTTGCCTACCCCTATATCTTCAAGGATTCCTCCTACTTTCTCTTCCAGGAGATTGAGTATTTCTGTTTTAATGTTTAAGTCTTTAATCCATCTTGACTTTAGTTTAGTGCATGATGATACACCTGGGTCAAGCTTTAGTTTTTGGCATGGAGAGAGCCAGTTTTTCCAGCACCATTTGTTAAAGAGGCTATCTTTCTTCCAGTAAGTGTGTTTGGCCCCTTTGTCAAAGATCATGTGGCTGAGTGTATTCATAGAGACCCTTTCATCTTCTAATCTATTCCATTGATCCTCAGGTCTGTTTCATTGCCCATAACATGCTGATTTTATCACAGTAACTTTGTAGTATAATTTTAAAACAAGAATTGTAATGCCTCCTGCCTTGTCTTTGATGCCCAGGATTGCCTTTGCTATTCTAAGTCTTTTCTGGTTCCAAACAAATATTAGGAACGATTTCTCTAGGTCTGGGAGGTATGTTTGTGGTAGTTTGAAAGGGATTGCATTAAATCTGACCAGGAATTTTGGCAGTATGGCCATCTTCACAATGTTGTTTCTTCCTGTCCAGGAACAGGGAATATCTTTCTATTTTTTGGAATCATCTACAATCTCTTTTTTTTTTTTTTTGTCTTTTTGAGACAGGGTCTCACTATGCAGTTCAGGCTGGCCTTAAGCTCACTTTGTAGCTCAGGCTGGTCTCGAACTCACAACAATCCTCCTGTCTCAGCCTCCCTAGTACTGGGATTACAGGCATGCGCCACCACGCCCGGCTTACAATCTCTTTTTTCAGAGTGCTGTAATTTTCCTTGAGAAGATCTTTGACTTCTTTAGTTAGATGAATTCCAGGGTATTTCATTTTCTGCAGTGCTATTGTAAAAGGTATTGTTTCTCTAATTTCTCTCTCAATGTGTTTATTATCTGTGTAGAGGAATGCCTTTGACTTTTGGGCATGGACTTTGTATCCTGCTATGCTACTGAATTTGTGTATTAATTCTAGTAGCTTCTTGGTGGAGTTTTTTGGATATTCCAAGTAAAGTATCATGTCATCTACAAATAATGATAGTTTAACTTTTTTTTTTTTTTTTTTTTTGGTGGAACTGGGGATTGAACT
>PVKA01004362.1:71394-99929 GCA_004027165.1 Ctenomys sociabilis
AAAAAAAAAAAAAAAAAAAAAAAAAGGTCAATAGTCGCTTCCTGTCAAGGACATGTAACTGTTTTGTCCCAAATTTTCTGATCAAGGAGATTATGGGACCATACAGGAAAGTGATTGACGATGTAGAATGTGCCTAAGGAGAGTCACATGGAGAGAGAACATTTTCTCAGGTTTTCACAGAGAGCAAATTGGTCAAGTGATGGCTGTGACTCATCCACATG
The DNA here is from genome assembly GCA_004027165.1 of Ctenomys sociabilis. Classification (NCBI taxonomy): domain Eukaryota; kingdom Metazoa; phylum Chordata; class Mammalia; order Rodentia; family Ctenomyidae; genus Ctenomys; species Ctenomys sociabilis. The sequence continues at coordinate 71,616 of PVKA01004362.1, forward strand.
GCTGACACTGACAAAGGATCTACAAACTGTTGTAAAACATTTTAGGGTAAATCCTGAGGGGCTTCTAGTACTATGGACAACCACTAGGAAAATAACAAGGTAGAAAGTATTAATCATTGAATTTTTGATGTAATTCAGGTATAAAAAATAAGATACGCAAACAGCTACACTCTCTTAATTTACTGATAAGAGACATACGGCATAATAATGTCTGTAAGTATAATATCATGTATGCACCTTCCATGATACCAAAACATGATGAAAACAATTTGCAATGTATTAATTTATCAAATCCATCTTGTCAAGGTATCTTAAAACTGTCTCATTGATATTTGTACTTCAATAAAACAAAAATTAAAAATAAAAATAATAAAAAATAAATCCTGAGGGGATTTGACTGATCTTGTCACGTACAAAAATTACATTTCCTGTTATATAGGTCTTGCTTTATCTTAGTCTTAACTATCCAGCAGAAAAGTGTAAAAACGAGGTATAAAAAAGTAAAGCCATATTAATATGCTGAGGTGTAAAAGGCCCAAGTCAACAACTTCTGACATTGCCAGTCCTACAGAAAACCCTCTACTATTATGGACTACTGGACCATATTGGAATATTTTGCTGAATACATATACCTATAATATTTAAATGGCAATGGAATACCCATATCTGACAAAACTGAACAAAAAACGGGGATATAAATGAAGGACCATTTTGTATCTGTATATACAAAATAGGATAGATGTACATTCTCTTAATTCAATAGTAAGAGTTGTACTAATAGTGTTTGGACAGGATATCATGTCTGCATCTTATAGTATGAATAACTACTATGAAGACAAGAATATGCAAAGTATTAATTATTGAAACTGTCCACGAATCAGTTTTGAAACTGACTCATTGCTTTTTATTTCTCAATAAAATTAATTCAAAAATGAAAAAAGAAATGCTCCTGAGGGAATGAGAAGAAATACAATGTTTTCAAAGTGATAAAAAGGAAAAATTACTCATGAAATAAAACTCCTAAATAACAAGGAAGAGTTCTGAGAAATTGAAAATTAAAAAATGCTAGAATAAAATGCATTAGAAATGTTAAGAAGATGAATACGCAGAAAAATAGGAGAAAATGATTAAAAGTAGCGGTAACTTATATATACGTGAGATCCAAAATAAGCAAAATGAAACATGAGAATGGGAAATATTCAAATTAATGTTTTTCCCCCTTAAAATTGATGAGTTTCTAAATTAAAAGGATCCACGAATTCCCCAGCACACACACACACACACACACACACACACAAACACACAAATATCCAAACCCTAACACAACGGAATTTTAAAATCATGGGTATAACGAAGTGACAATCAAGTGCGTACCGCATAGTAGACAAAAGATGATATATTGAAAAGATCAATGGGAAGGAAGAACTGGAATGAGGAGAAAGACAAAGAAAGCAGGGATGAGGTGGGCAAGATAGCTCAGCTGTCTAAATTGTCTGCTTAGGCAAGCTTAGGCAAAGCGCAGGGACCACAGTCTAATCCTCAAGGAGGGCTGAGTCCACTGCAAAAAAAACAGGGAAAAATATATCTATGTATACATGCAGGATAGTTTGGATAAGTGTGCTCCTCACTTCTGCTTGTCTATTGAATGGAGCAGCTAACAATTGTCTTTTTCTTTTTGTTAATTAGCTACAATTTTTTTTTAAAACCAAATTTGCAGGTTTTATCTGGTAACCTAAGTAACTAATTTGAAAATAACACTATGCAATATAACAACTGTTTTCAAATTCCTGTTTCTTGAATGAAATTTTGTATCATTTCTAATTCTTTACAATTTTTTAAAAACAAAATAATTAAAAATTATATTGCATCCGACTTCTCAATAGCAACACAAGAAACGTGTAGACAAAATACCTGGAAAATTATGAGGGAAAACAATCTCCAAATGATTATTTTATAACAAATCATATCTGAGAGCAAGCTGGAGATGTTTTTTAGATGTAACAAGATTTTCTTAGTGGGACGCTGGAGGAGTGCTGCAGCACAGTGGGGAGGTGTGTTGAGGCAGCACGCAAAGCCTATCTGCGTAGTGAGTTCAAGGCCAGCCTGATCAGCATAGTAGGATCCTCTATAAAAAATAAAATGTAAAGAATAACAACAAAAAGAAGGGCGTCAGAATCCTTCTAGAATTAAAAAAGGAAAGATTCAATAAATAGTATTACCCCAATACTAGAAAGAAACCCAGGGAGAACTCAAGCATGTAGGAGAGAGATTTCTTAAGAAATAAAGAGAACAATGTATTTCCCATCTTAAGACTTATTAATAAACATTAGATAGGTAAGTAAATGCTGCATTTATTTAAAAAACTCAAAAATTGAAAAAGAATGTACTTATTTCTCAAAGAAAAAAAGCAGATTTAGGAAAAGAAAACATTACAAAGCAAATTCCTTGGCTTGGGAGCTATGATTATTAACACTTCATAATAATGTGAACACTGTATATGGAATTCAACAAAAATGTTTTAAGTGTATGAAAAGGGATCAGGGAATGGTTCAGTGGATTAAGCGTTTCCCTGGCAAGTGCAAGGGCATGAGTTCAATCCCTGGTTCTGGGAAAAAAAAAAAAAGTGTATGAAAGCCCCTCCCCTAGCTTGGTGGGGACAGAGGTAGGTATTGTTTGATAAATACTGAAAGCCATAAGAACATGTTAAAACTCCTTTTGTCAAGCCCTACTGTTTCTGATTCCCTATCATACAGTCTTTTAATGTGCACCACAGTTCTTGCCTCCTAAGTTCCATGGAGCTGCTGAAAGTTCTAAGTCACCTCTCTTTGTCTGGTCTTTTGAACCCATGCTGTACATCCTCAAATGTTTTAAGGGATTAAGTAGTAAAAGTCACTATGGAAGTGCACCCTTCTTCCAGTCCATAGGTTAAAGGGCTAACCCATGATGTTATTGCATTCACAGATTAATTTTAAATAGATAAGTAAGGTTAATTGAGATGAAATGGATGGAGCCCTAAACCAATAGGACTGTTGGCCTCATGAGAAGACCCCTTGCCCTTCCTACCCTCCTCTTTTCTAACTCTCTCTGTCCTATGAGGTGTGCACCCTGAAGGGATATGGGGTACAAACTAGGAAGAAAGCTTTAATGGGTATTGAACTAGCCAATGATTTTAGACTTCCTACTTTCCAGGACTGTGAGGAATACCATAAGCTGCCCAGTCAATGACACTTTGAAATGACATCCTTCAGAGAAAGAGATCCCTGGCATTCAATTTCCTTCTCTTCTGTGTCTTGGCTTCTAGAGTCCTGGCAATCTTGGTTGCTGTCTGATTCTTTCAATTATTTTGGTATCCTTTTGTAGAAAGTTTGGTCTCTTAACTCCTTTTAAAAGCATTAGCACAAATTTTATAATTATATATTATAATTATATTAAATTATAATAATTGAGGAAATAATGATTTTTGTTTTAGGGAACAGCAAAGAGAATTATAACTTTGAGGCAAGAACCTCCTCAAGGAATAGAACGTAACTATGGAAGAAAGATATATAGGGACATGATTGAATAGTGGAATTGTATAAACGGAGTTTGAATAGTAAGCAAGAGTCATATCGGATGTTTCCCTGGAAGATAGAAGAGAGATATGGACAAATCCATACACACACAATAAAATGCATATATATAAAATGTATACTGTATATCTGTATATTATATATAATAATATATGTATAATGCATAATACTTTATATATTCATATACATACATTTCTCACCTCTATCACAATGGATTTTAGTGGGAATATTAGTAATTCAGAGGTTACTATAAAAATCTAGTTGGGTACATATTTGATCAGTGTGGTAGCTGCCACAGGTAGTGTCTGGAATGTACCCCAAATGCCTGCATATCATTGGCTTGCTCTTCAACTTGGTGCTATTAATAGGTGGTGAAATCTTCAAGAATTAAAACCTACTGGGAGATCATAGGTCTCTCGGGACACGCCTTCAAAGGGATGACAGTGGGCCTCTATTCTCTTCCTCTTTCACTTTTCAGATTTTGCAAGGAGAATAATTTCTATTTTTTTCTGTGGTTCCAGAGATTTAACTCCTGATCCTGAGCTTTTCAGGCAGGTGCCTATTACTGAGCTATCTCTCCAGCCTGAGGAGAGTAATTTTACTTTGCCTTACAATCCCTGATATGACATGCTGCCTTGCTACAGACCCAGAGCACTTGGTCCAATCAGTCATGAACTCAAATTTCTGTAATCAAGAGTCAAAAGAACTCTTCCATAAGTTCATTATCTCAGTTATTTTGTTATTATAACAGAAAAACTGACAAGATGCCAAGACAGTGGTGAGCACAGATTTGATCTATGATAAATCTTGCATGAAGCAGGACTTGTTGATAATTTGAGTATTTATTACACTGGGAGAACAAAGACATACAAAATGACTTGAATGTTTCCTCAGCCTGAACAGAAAATGGGAAATGCTTGAGAAGCTTTTGAAAATCTAACTAGAGATTATTGTGTCTCAGATGTCTATTAGGGAACTATGATAATTTCTTTTATGTGTCAACTTGCTTAGACCATGGCAACCAGTTGTTTAGCCAAATACTAGTCTAGGTACTGCCATAATGTTATTCTTTTAGATGTAATTAGAATTTATGATTTGTTTATTTTAAATAAAGCACACTACCTCCATAATGTGGATGGACCTCATATAACCAGAGGGCTTAAGAGCAAAGGCCTCACTCTTAAGGAGAAATTCAGCTGCCTAAGTACACAGAAATTCTGCTTGAATCTTTAGCTCTTACACTCAAGATAACCACTTTGACTCTTACCTATATCTGCAGCCAGTTGGCTTGCCCTGTCCACTGGGCTTGGTAACTGTATCTGTCACTATGCATAAAGTCCATCACCTACAATTTAAAGGAGAGGCTTCATTGGATAATGGTTACAGGGATTAAGCCCATGGTTTGCTGCCTTGATGGGAGAAATATCATGGGGGATGGACATGGCAGAGCAAAATCAAAGTTGCATCTATATGACCCACGAGACCCACCCTGAAGTGTACCATGCTAATTCCCTAAGTGGATCCCAAGCCAGTCAAGTTAGCTTAACCATCATGTCTTCAGTCATCACAAAAGCCGTTCTTTTCAAACAAGCTACAAGTACACATGTGGTGCCACCTGCACACATGCACACACACACACACACACACACACACATGCACACACACACATACACATGTGCATGCATGTAATATTCTGTTGTCTTGTCTTTCTGGAGAATCTTGACTCTAACATAGTTACCAAGTAGAAGTATCATATGGACATCTGAATCAGACACTCAGACAAGAAGTAGGGCACCACTTTGGACTAAAATGACTGCTATGAAGTTATAGCACTACAATGTTATGCAACTGTGCTAGCTTTTTAGGCCTCACACCACGAATTGCCACAAACTGAGTCTTTTCAAACAACAGAAGCTGATTTCTCTTGCTTCCTCGGAAATCATGATGGCAGTAACATCGGCTACTCCAGGTGGCTCTGATGAGTGATCCATACTGCAGCTTTCTCTAACTTGTGGTGGCTGCTGGCGACTTTGGTGTTCCCTGGAGTGCAGATTTAGCACTGTGATTTCTGTTTCCACCTTTGCTTGGCCTTCTTTTCGACTTTGTTTATGCCTTTGCATGTCTTCTTCATATAAAAACACTTGCCATTGGATTTAGTGACCTTTCCTGCTTCAAGATGAATAAATGTATATATACATATAGTATGTATATATAAGGAATGTGTATATCCATTATTATTAAACTAAACATTTATATCTTTACATTAACCATCTGCAAATCTTTATATTGCACATAAGATCACATCCTGAATTTCCAGGTAGACATTTATTTTGGGCTACATTATTGAATCACTATAATAATATAAATCCTATACATTGTAATGTCAAATATTGTAAAATATTATAATGTTAAATTATAATATAATGTCAGTACTACTCTACTATTAATAGCTGATATAAGTAGCATTGTAAGATTCTGTTTGTTGAGTACTATCACAGTCATATAAAATTATACTCATGAAAGAGTTATCATTTTGACATAAGCCACTGTCAGCAAAGTTCTTCTTTCATAACTGTCTTACCTATGTGGTGTTGCTATCTACATTTGTATTTTATGCACATAGAAAATTATTTCAGGGTTGTATGCTTCAGGGGGTAAGAGCTATTACACTTTCACTGGATGTGCTGTGGACATCGTAGAAGCTTTTCCCAATAATAATGTCCCAATCCATAAAATAGATCCCAGCATCTGATGGATTGGTGTGTGTATAGTTTAAGTTTCCAACATTCAGAATTTGAGGAAAGTTAGATGATCAATAAATTTGATCCCTCCACTCAGCTTATGTTTATGGCTGCTTACCCCTAGAGGTATGACATTTTGCACTGAATGATCTTCAAAGTGTCTGGAGCAAAGTGACTAAAATTGTCCTCTTACACAAAAGGCCTCATAGCACAGATTGAAGACCAGGTCCCCTCCTCTGCTGCCTTTGCATCTGACGCTTGCGGTCATTTCTGCTGATGTCAGCTCAACTGTCTCCAGCGATCACCATCGTTTTCCTGCAGAGATGGATGGCTCAGCAGATTGCTGGGGGAGCTATCCATCACCTATGCCTATGGATGATCAAGGCCATGTCTATGGTTCCAAATTGGGCAGCAATTAAGTGTGGGCTGCATGCAGCCAAACAGGTTTTGTGCCACCCACAGAAAATCACGGAATCTGAAAGATTTTCTGCTTATTTCACAAGGCTGCCATATATTCACCTATAGAGACTGAAAAGTAGAAGCAAAAAAGACAAAAGAAGAGTTGGGGCAATAGAGTGCAACTGTTAAAAACTGAGGCAGTGGGACCTGGTGGGCACTGGAGCTCACTGATTTTGTGGTAAGCAGTTTGCTATGTGTGCCAAAGCTTACTATAAAAACAGCAACACTTTTATTGGTAAAATGATTGAAATAGGCACCTACCTAAGAGCAAGGGCTGTGGATCGCTGCTCACAGACATGAAAAAATGTGTTGTCTCGATGACTTGCTAATTTGAAAACCAAGATATGAATGGGCTGATAAACACTTGCAAAGGACGCAGTCTGCTCCGCGTCGCTGACCGTGCTGCGGTCTTTCCTGCAGCCTGGTTGGCAGGCGCTATTACTGCTTCACTCTGGAATTTAAAGAATCAAGTGGAAAAACAAAGAATCAAGTGAGTGTAATATGTAGTTTGGGGTCAAAGACTATTTGAGAGAAAGGGTTCAGATTTCTCACTCTATATCACTGAAGGCCCACTTAAAAATAAAGAAAGTAATAATAGTGAAAAAATAGATTAAATTTAGCATGTGAAAAGCGATGAATTTCTTCTTAGAGGTGGCGGGGAAAATTCCTCAGGACCCACAGGAGCCATGATACTCTCTGCAGCTTTCTCTCTCTTTCCCTGAGACAACGATTCAGCCAATTCTATTAGTCTTACTATTTGGGCACAGACAAAATTTGCTTTCTGGAGATGCTGAACTCTTGTATCTTTATTTCATTTTCCTTTTGTAATATATTGACTTATCCCTTGTCCCCACCCTCACAGCTGAGAACTTTGTGTCTTTCAGGGTGACAAATAGCACACATAATCAACTAATCTATTTAACACTGGGATCAGAGAGAAAGTCCTGACAGCCTCTTACATCCTTTGAAATAGTCACTTCAACGAGACTCCTTCCTTCCATTCCTCCCTCCCTTCCTGCCTCTCACCTTTTCTTCCTTCCTTCCTTCCTTCCTTCCTTCCTTCCTTCCTTCCTTCCTTCCTTCCTGCCTGCCTGCCTGCCTGCCTGCCTGCCTGCCTGCCTGCCTTCTTCCCCTCGCCTCCCCTCTGCTCCCCTTTCCTTTCCTCTACTTCCCTCCCCTTCCTCCTTCCTTCCCTCCCAGAACTAGAGTTTGAAATGTGACCTTTCACAGAGTTATGTCTCCTGCCATCCATCCATCCATCCACCCACCCATCCATCCATCCATCCATCCATCCATCCATCCATCCATCCATCCACTGAATTACAGGTTATCACAAATTAGCTGAGTTACCCAATCTGGGCTCAAACTTGTAATCCTCATGATTCAGTCTCCCAAAGTTATGGGATTATAGAAGTGCCACTGTGGTTTTGTGTGTGTGTGTGTGTGTGTGTGTGTGTGTGTGTGCCCATGTGTGTGGGAGCTGTTCTGGGGTTTAAAACCAGACCCTTCATGTACCAGGTAAGTGGTCCACTGTTGAACTACAACCTCAGTCCTTTGTATTTTATTTCATTTTTTAAAAATTTGAGAAGTCTCCTTAATTAGCTGAGGTTGTCCTTGAACTTGTTTATTTCTTGCCCCAGCTTCTCCTATGACTGGAGATTAACCTTTCCGAGCTAGGAGAGACTCCTTAAGGAAGTGTCACAGCTTGCCTTAGAGCATGTCTTCCCTATGGTTTGTTTTTCACTGCAAAGAAATAGAAGGGCCAGCAGGAAAAAAAATCAAGGAGAGAGTGGCTCATCCTCTTCCTATTCTGTTGTCTGCCACTGGTTCTTAAAGTAATTGTTTTAAAATCTGACTTGATATATTCATATACATGGTATATATTGCACATCCAGTGCATCACATAAACTAGTGAAAGTCGCATCTTCTTTAGAAATCTCTGTATTCACTGAAGCTTATCAAAGGAGGAGATAATTAAAATGCTATAAGAAAACCAATGATATTACATTATGACTGTGGCTATTTTTTATTCAATACATTGCTATTCTGATTAGAAATTCATAGTCCACTGTTAACCCTGAAATTTCTCTTCCAACAGTGTGACAAACCAAATGACTTTTTGGGCCGTTAAAATTGCTATTCTCTGTAGCCCGGATTTGTGACTTGTGATAACTTCTTACTTCAGTCTACCTTGTGTCTGCAGGATGTTCCAGGATGGAAAGGCTTTCAGCAGACAGGTCTGTCTGGAGCACAAACTGCTGCTGTTGCTGCCCATTTTTCCTACACATTTCACAAGACATGAAAGAGGGTTGGGAATTTTCTTCCAGCTTTTTACTACAAATTAACTCAATACAGATCAGTCCAGTTCAGTGTATCCTAAAATTAGACGAAATAAATTATTTGCACTCAGTTACACCTGTAGAATGTGAGATGCAAAGCACTTGGCTACGAGGTGGTCTGCAGTGAAGTCTAGACTATATTTTAGTCTCTGAGCTGGCAGTAAGCTGAGGACACTGACAAGAAAGGGTCACCAATTCTGCATTATGAAAAGGCACCTGCATGGGTGCCAGCAGCTCTGTGTACAGCAGGATCCACGCCAAGCAGGCAGAGGGGACCATTCAGCCTTCAGCCTCCTTGACAGTTTTTGCCTTCCTAAATACATGGCCATTTCTTGCCACCAGTAGAAGCATTCTTCAAGTCAATTCAAACAAAAATTTACTATTTCAATTTGTTTGGAGGAGATCAAGAAGTTTTTAGATCCTCATTACTTTTGATTACCTAAATTTATTATTATGCCATACCCAAGTTACTCAAATTCGGTAGCACACCAAGTTGGTGACAGTAATTGTAGTTTCGCTACTATCAGATAGGATGCTATTAGGAATGAAAAAAGCTGGGCATATATACTTTATATTGCGTAAAGCATATATCAGTGCGTACTTGACAATTTTTCCTCTTGCTGTTGCTTAATTTTTATTCTAAATTGGATAATTTAAATATCTACCCATCATTTTCACTTTCTGCATAATGAATTATTTCTTCTTCAATACACAGTTTGAACATCTCTAGATGGGTCTTTCCCACCACCAGGCAGTAACCTCTTTCCTCTTTGGTCCCTTTTAACTCCACGTTTTTACTACAGCTTTTCACAATGGTAGTTTGCGTTTCTCTGCTCTATGAGGTCTGCTTGACAGTGAGTGAATTCTTCGAAGACAGGACTACACCTTATGCATTGCTTTTTGCTCCACAGCCAGTACAGGGTCTTGTAATTTAATCTTCAGGAAATGTTAAATGATCCTATATGGAATGAGAGAAAAATCAGAACAAAGAGTTTAACTCCAGGCTGGTAAAATTTTGCCTGAAAGATTCAGGTAGGATGCACACATGAAACTTGTGCATGTAAGCTAGTCATGGTATGAGTTCTGGGAAATTTCTCATAGGAAGAGTAACATGGGCTAGCATTGAAAATTCTTTGGAACTTGTTACAAATAATCTGAGCAAAAGAGGGTTAGAGGCTAACGGGATGTAGAGGCAGCAACTAATGCTGGCCGGAATGTAAGGGGCTATTAGAAGCCTATAGAACCTGTGTAAAGACTGAGTCACACTGAAGCTATGTGTGAAGTGAATTAACCAGCAAGCTGTCCCTGCTAGCATGAGGACCTGACAGCTTCATAAAGGAGGGATGGAGTCGACAGGAATGGGTCCCTGGGCAGGAAGGGACCTTGCAAGCTCCCAAGAAAGGCTGGCTGCAGAAGAGTGTGCCCAGCCACTGACAGGAAGGTGAGCAGCTGAGCACAGGCAGTCTCTAGAAAGCTGTCAGCTCAGACAGACCTCTCCAGGTGGAAAGCTGGCGGAAATGGAACGGAGTGTGATGGTGAAAGCAAGATCCAAGACAGCAGCAACAGAATTTGAGACCGATGTTCATGTATAAAAACCCAGCAGTAATATTACCTAATTTTAAAACTAACTTGAAGATATTCTTTGAGGCACAAGAATCACAAGTTTGAGTATAGGCTAGGCTACTTGGCAGCTTCATAAGACATTATCTAAAGAAAGAAAAGCCTAGGGCTGAGCTCCAGTTTCAATTTCCAATGATTAAAAAAAAAAAAGCTATTCTGTCTTTGCGCCATGATTTTCTTTAACCAGCACATTAGGCTAGTTAAATTTTTCTTATAACTGTATCAGTTATATCAGGTATTTGCTGAATATGATTTTTAAAGTTTTAGCTTTAAAAGAACTTATTGATAGATTACCTAAACATCTATATTCTGGCCAATTTAAAGTAGTTCGTGGTGCTATACATGCTGAAATCACTTCTATTTTTGTAGGCCTAGGTATCAAATCCAGAGCCACGGACCAAAACCACCTATTTCAGATAAAGCACAAATATATCAGCAGGGGAGACTTCTCACCCAATGCAGGCCTACCATTACTAAATAATCTGCTATCAAGAAAAACCTTTCGCCAGAGAACTGTTAACACACACAAGAGGACCTAATGACAAACCATTCTGACAGAAACTCTGCCCACGCCACAAGTACCCTTTATGGCTGGTTTCTACTGAAGGAACATTGTGCATTATCAACAGCTCCTTTCAGATGCCTTTTCTTTGCCATGTGAATATTGAAAAGGCATCTTTCTCTGGAACCACTATTTCCTATCTGCCTTTTCCTCCACCCAAGATTCTCCTTTTAAATCTGTAGTGAATAATTTTTAGAAGGTTTTCTTATTATAGCATCACCACAACCAGCACAAACATCTTCTTTTCCTTTCTCCCACTATGTGTACACATAATGGAGCTTCTTATTAAATATACATGCAATCCCTCATTGCATATAAATGTAACTCATCAAAGAATAAGGGAGACTCTGCTATTGATTGGTCATAAACACGGTGTAATATCTGAATGGTGTTCTTGGGCTTTCTTTTTTATTTAAAAAAAGCTGAAATAGTCATGCAACTTTATCAACTATCAGGAACAGCTTTAATGTGGCTGCCTTGTTACATATTTATTAGGCTGCTTTATTACATATTTCTGAGACCACAGAAAGTGGAAGCTGTTTTTTTACTCCGTGAAGGCAATTTACACAGTCTAGAGGTGAGGTCTTCATCAGGCATATTCATCACTGGAAAAAATGCCAGTCTGATGGAAGTCACACAGCTGTTTTGGAGGTAAAGGGGATGGGAAGTTAAAATTAATCGATAGTGAAATATTTTGTGGCTTAGGTGCATTTCAGAGAAAACAGCAAGCAGTGCTGTGGATGGCATCCAGTGAATAAGCAAAGCAAAGGATTTTTCGCATTAAATTTTACTTTAATGCTAGGTGCAAATGATTTGAAATGCAGAACAAGAATGTTACGTGGGGGGAAGGAGAAAATCAGAAGCTTGTTCAGAGCCAGTAAAACAAGGACTTGGAAGGATGATCCATTGTTTTCTTGAAGGTTTGGGCTTCCCAGAAAGCTCTTCTCCCTCCGTTTTGGGAGTGCTAAATTACATTATTGGAAAACACACTTGGACAGGCGACTTAAGCCAAGTCGGCACGCACTGGTTGAAACCTGTATCTATTGACTTACAAGCTGGATGCATGTGTCAAAATGCAATCCGGCATTTTTGCAATAATAGCTAGCAGTCATGGCTATAAATTATTTATGGAGAGTATTCAGTGCAAACAGGTTAGTGCGCACAGCCTCTTCAGCTTGACTGCCCTGGTTTTAGATCACACAGACATTCAACTCCTCAGAGATCTGCTCTTATGCCTGCAAACCCTAAAAGAGGGCCTCAAGTGCAGTTAGCTCAGCCACTCGAAGCTGCCTGGACACTCGCTGAGGCTCTACCTCAAGGCTCACTGAGTAAACATGGTCCCTCTGCCCTCCTCGTTCACACCTGCCTGGCCCCGGCCATGTAAGGTAATATCAGACATGAAGGCGGATCGATCTCTGGAGCAGAGGCATAGCCGTGCTTCTCTATCTTTGTGCAGGAACATGGAAGAATGTGCATAGCAAAGGCCACCGGTGATCTTAACGCAAGCTGACATTTCACTAATGCCATGATGCCGAGACTGGGAAAAAGCTGCCTATCCAGCCAACCCCTCTGCTTACATTCAAAGAAACCTGGTACCCTATTGCAATGCAGAGCATGGATTTCGCCTTCTGCCCTGGACTGTTTCAGCCACAGTCATTTCTATTCCTTCTCAGTGATCGCTGCAGACAGGTGGGCCTCTTTGCAGTCACATAGATGGCGAGAAAGGTTACAATATCCTTTACGTTTTAAGAATAAAAGCCACAAGGGAAAGCAAACTCTCTGTAAATATTTCAAGAAGGATACTGTGCTTCCCCCATCAAACAGGCAATTAATGAGGTATGGACCCTACGTGTCCCAGGTCAGATAACTATACATTTTACTGTATTGCCTTTGTCCTTTAAGATGGAAAGATACTGCAAACTTTCTACTGTTTAAGACAGAGAACTGTTTTTGTTCTAAGAGATCACAGCTTTTACTTGTGGTCATAGAACAGGAAGTGGGTTAATTTATGTGCTCACTGTTACATAAGCAGAATAAAGAAGATACTACCATAGCCCTACAACAAAACTTGGAAATGTAGTGGGCACTGCGAAGTACACCGACTAGAAAATAAGATCTTTAGTTCTAGAATCAGCTCCCTTTAAGATTAAATATCAACTGTCAATCTATGCTGCAAATGCACTGGAAGTGTTAGAAATAAAAGGATAGTATCTCCATAGCTAACAGAACATTGTGCTAAGGGTCAGCTGCTTTGGATCTGACATGACTCTGGACCACTTGTTCAACTTCTCTTAATTCCAATGTTTTTATCTGTACAGTTGAGAAGATAAAATATTTCCTAAACACTTGTTGTGAGGACAAAATGTCATGATGTAAGGAGGTGATTGCAGTAACCCAGTACAGGGTAAAGGCTTCTAAAGATATGTTGATATTTTAGTGTCTAGAACCTGTGAGTGTATCTTTACTCTGAACCAAGGGGGACTGTAGTTGTAGGTGTGATTAAATTAAGGATTTGAGTTGGTGTCATATCTGGATTGTCCATTAAGTCCAATGGCAACTGTACTTAGAAAAGATACAATCTTGTCCTCGGAAAAGATTCAATTCCTTGGAAAAGACAGTCCAAGGATCTTGGCAAGTACCCTCAAAAAAGACAGACATAAGAGGAAAGCTAACGAGATAAAGGCAGAAATTATATGAAGCCACAGGAATGTCTTGGTTTGAATTTAAGAGACAAGGAAGGATTATCCCCTAGAGACTTTGAGGAAGGCTGGGGTGGCTAAAACTTGACTTTGAATTTAAAACTTCCACGACTATACCAAAATAAATTACTATTAGGCCACCAAGTTTAAGCCACTCATTATCTTGACAGAGTTCAAATTATTTATTAGAATCACCCCATGACCTACATGCAGCTTTTGTTCTACTTTTCCTCCTGCAAGTGACTTGCGCAGTCTTAGGCGGGCTTCACCTCCCGCTGCTGCACACACCCTGCCCTGGACCCCTCCCTTTGAGCTACTCCATGCCCGGCACCCTGGTGACACAGCTAGAGTTATCTTTTTCACTGAATTTTTCTCAGATAATTAATGACAAAATTTCATTTAGGACCCAACTTAGTCAGAGTAGCATAGAGAGTACCATGGCTATTCTTATGGAGAGGATGACTTTTGACTCCATATTTTTATGTCATGGGAAGATAAGGTTCTCAATTATTATCAGAATGTTAGCAAAACAAACTTTGGCCCAATATCTAATTAGACTCACTAACAGGAAAGTGGAGATAGGGTCCTGGGTCCAAGACCCAGGACTTGTAGGAAAGGTGAAGCAAGGTTGAAAAGTCATAGGAAGTAGCTGTGATTTGAAAAGAGATTCAGGATAAGAAAGAAGAGAAATAGTAATAGGAGGAACCAGGAAGGAGAGAAAGGGCAGGAGCCAAGAAACTAAAAGACTTGTTCTAGGTTTCTAGAACTCTGAATGTTCTAGAACATTCTAGAACACCTCTCTTGTCAGCTTAGGAAGTGACTGCAAGTATTTATCAAGTCAAATGTGTAATAATTTAATAACCGTCTCTACATATTTCCTAGGAAGTGCTAAAGATTCATTTCCTTGCAACTAATGAACAATTCGGAAAAAAACAGCCTCCAAAGACTAGCAAATAGATCAAATTTTATTTTTTTATTTTTATTTTTATTTTTTTGGGGGAACTGGGGATTGAACTCAGACCCTTGCACCTTCCAGGGAAGCACATATTCCACTGAGCCATCACCCCCGCCTGAAGATCACATTTTAAATGCATTGAAACTGAAAGTAAATAACAGCAATTCAAGTGTATGAGCTTAAGGGTGTTCTTACTGGGAAAAGGTTTATCATTCATCTGCCCTACCTGATCAAGTCATCTGTTAAATACATGGCATTCTGATGTTGTACACACAGAGAGGCAAATGCCATCAAGTCAAATTGTCGCTTAATAATTAAGATTTCCCGTTCTGAACCAAATAACCAAGCTTATTTTTATAGCATTTACCTCTTGAAGAACACCACATCTCTTTATTTATTATTATTATTATTATTTTTTTGGTCTTTTTGAGACAGGGTCTCACTATGCAGTTCAGGCTGGCCTTAAGCTCACTTTGCAGCTCAGGTTGGTCTCGAAATCAACAATCCTCCTGCCTCAGCCTCCCGAGTGCTGGGATTACAGGCATGCGCCACCACGCCCGGCTACCACATCCCTTTAAAAACAGCTATGTCTTAAAGATAATTTTGACACTTGTTGAAAATTATAAATATTTTTTTCTTCTTTTGGTATTTTAGGGAATGGTCTACAGGGCGTTCAGGCTCTCACTACTAGATTGGACTCAAAGTGATCTACCTGTTTATAGCCTCCCAAGAGCTGGGATTACAGGCACGCACCACGACACCCAGTCCAATCACCAGCTCAGCACACCCAAGGGCAGGACCAGAATGCCAGGCATGGGGATCAAACCCCAAGCCCCTGCACCTGCTTACAGGCACTTTAATCTGCTGAGCTACTTGGCTGGCCCTATAAATATTTTTCTTTTCTTTCATTTTTTTTCTTTTTTTTCACTGAGAATTGAACTCCAGACGTTGTCCTTGCTGCACAGCTCCAGACCTTACGTTGCTGAGCTATCTCCCTGGCCCTAATATTTTTTTATACTTATAGTAGGGCCATAAGTTTCAAGGTGAAATTACTATCTTTCTCAGAGGAAAAAAAAATCAAAACCTATGTAAGAGTTGGCAAGCAGTGAGAATTAGGCAGCTAAATCAGAGACAGGGTGCTCAGTGGGAGTGGGAGCAGTTGTAAAACGAGACTTGGATTAGAGAGCGGGACTCAGTGTGAGACTGACAGTGCGTCTTGCAGATTTCTGTCTTCCTTTCACTTTCCCCCTTGCCTTCTTCCCACTAACAGCAGCCGTGTTCTGCAGCAGAAGGCCTTTCTAATCCTCCCTGCTGATTGTAGGATCTGCACTCAGTCTCACAGCTTTTTCTCAGTTTACCTGACACCCAAGGAAAGCACAAAAAGAAGAACAAGAATGATCAAGAGAGTTTTCTCTAATTGCTTTTCAAACTGACAAATAAAAATAACATACATTTACTGTGCATATGATGTTTTGAAATACGTATTTGTCATGGAATGGTACAGTTGAGCTAATTAATATGTGCATAATCTCACATATTTAATATTTTTGTGGTGAGAACATTGAAAAATTTTATTAAAATTGAAAATGCAGTACATTGTTTTATTTATAAATACCAAGCAGTAAAATAGTTTCTTTTCTTTTACCTTATTCTTCCTGTCTAACTGAACTTCTGTGTCCTTTGGTCAAAATCTCATTTCCCCACCTATGCAGCCTCTGGTAACAACCGTTCTTCTCTATACTTCCATGACAGTCACTTATTGAGACCCCACATATGAGTGATGTATGGTCTATGTCCCTTTGACCTTGGCTTACTTCACTAAACACAATGACCCCCTAGTTCATTCATATCATTGCAGATGGAAAGATTTTCTTTCACTGTTTCAGGCTAAGTAATGTTCTAGCAAGTGTTTACCACACCTTTTCTGAATCCATTTCTGTCTTGAATACTGAAACAAACATAGGAATGCATAAATGGTTTCAATTTCCCTATTTTGTTTTCTGTAGATATGCACCTAGCAGTGGGGTTGATGGATCATAGAACAATTCAGCTTCTAATTTCTTGAGAAGCACGCATACCCTTTTCACAATAGATATACCACTTTACTTTGCTACTCGCAATGTGCAAGGATTGCCCACACATCTTCACCAACATTCGCTATCTCTTGCCTTTTCGATTATAGTTATTTGAATAAGTGCAAGTGATAGTTAATTGTAGTTTTAATTTGAAATTCTCTGATCATTAGTGATTTCGGTCATTTTCCATATACTCATTGATAGGTTTTCTTTTGAAAAGTACATATCCAAGTCCTTTGTCCATTTTTCAAATGAGGTGTTTTTCTTGTTATTAATTGAAGATCTTTACGTGTTTTGGATGTTAGCCACTTACCAAATAAATGATTTGCAAATATATTCTTCCATTCTTCTCTCTGTTGATCACTTCCTTGGCTTTGTAGATGTTTCTTATTTTTACATAACCCTATTGCCTATTTTTGCATTTTAACTGTGTTTTAGGGATAGTATTCAAAATATCTTTTAAGATGAATGTCGCAGAAAATTTCCTAGGGCAGCCAAATAGACCAGCAGATTAAAGCGCCTGCAAGAAGATGCAGGGGCCAGGGGTTCAATCCCTGGGCCTGCCTCCTGCCATGCCAGTCCTGCCCCAAGAGTACTCTAAAAAGGCAACTGAGACTGGGCGCAGTAAACAGGACAGTCACTATGAGTCCAATCTAGTAGTGAGACCCTGAACACCCTGTAGACCCTTCCCTAAAATACAGAAAAAAAAAATCCTGTTTCCTGTAGTAGCTCCACAGTTTCAAACCATACTTGTAAGGCTTCAATGAATCTTAAATTGCTTGCATTGCGTGCCAGAAAAGGATCCAAGTGTACTCTTTCATCTCCAAATGAATATGCAGTTTCATTGATGCCAATGGTTGAAGAGACTTTTCTTTCTCCATTGTATTTTTGGCAGCATTGACAACAATCAACTGTTACACAGATTAGTTTATTTCTGAGTTCTCTATTGTTTCACTGATTTTTGTTTTTGTTTTAATGCAGGTACTACGCTGTCTTCATTATTATACTTTTGTAGTAAACTTTGAAGTGGGATAATTTTTGCCACTTTTAAAAAAAAGACAGGACAGTAAAAATTTAGTATCCTGTTTTAGTTTTAATTTTTAAAAACTTCCAGAGAAATACAAAGATCTACCCAGAAGCTAATGAAAAATTTCAAGGAACTATCAAAAAAATGAAATAAAATAATTGTACACTTAAGAAAAGAACACCAAAGATCAAAGTACTTTGTGTATTTCCCTGAAGACACTGGGATAACCCGCGGGTATGGAGTGAAGAGTTCGGAAACAAAGAGGGATGCTGACAGAGTAACACAAAGCGGAGAACGCAGTGGTGACTCACACTGCTGTATCCTCAAATAACAGGCGGAAGAAAGCACAGCGTCTCCTCTCTTCTCGCTTCTGACTGTTCGCTCCTTTACTCCCTGCTGTGGCATTTTCATAAAGCTTTCAAAGACAGCATAAGGCTCCGTTCTTGGGAGGCAGGGGAAGGGGCAGGCTGTGAGGCTATCAGTGCGTCTTCAGTTTCTGATACGCACAGGCAAGGAGGCAACCTACAATTTAAGTGAAGCCTTCACTGAGATTGCGTTGTCGAAGTAATGTCAATTACTCAAGCAGGATTGCCCTCAGACATTTAGGAAGGATGCCCACGTCCTTTTCAGTTGTACACGTTTAGAGAATATCCATGATTTAAATTTTAGACTCCTTACGGACAGCATAGCTTGACCTCACAGAAAAGCAGGACACTGAGGTCACAAGACCTGAGGGGTTTTCTTTCCTCGTAACCTTCTCTTCCTGACCATAGGCAAGAGCTCGTTTCTTCTCTCTGAAGGAAAAGCAGCACTAACTTACTCACTGAGCCTGAGAGCAGGAGCCAAAGCAGTTTATATAAATGCCTCTACCCCGGAAATATGGAGAAAACAAACATTACCTCCATGAATAGACCCCGTAACTGTATAAGAATATAGTCCTGTGCTTGTTAATCTAATATCAAGCAAATGGAAAACCTGAAATCCAGAAAGCTCAGATCTATGACTCTGAATGCTTACTCATGCATACCAACATGCCAGAAATACAAATATTTTGGCAGTTATATAAGTTTCTAATACAAGAAGGTCATGGAGCACAAGGTGATACTATAGTTGCTCTAATAGAGACTATCTTTGAGTGAAAAACAACAATGTTCTGAGAACTAGACCTGTCTAAAATATTACCTCTCTGGGCTGTTGAATTACGAGCTACCAATTCTTTCAGTACATGGAGACTCACAGAGAGAACTCATTCTCCTAGCTGTTGTGCTAGTAGCACAACGGTCTCCACATGCACACACATAAATTTTGGCAACCCGAACTATTATCCATAAGACTTGTCTTTGACTTAAAAAAAAAAAATAACGTAAGAAAGGATACTTATCTTCTGAAATTGACTTACCAGATAAAATAGAGGACATTTCCAAGACACCAGTTAAATTAGAACTTCAGATAAGCAGCAAATAACTGCTGTACGATATAACAATATCTGGTATTCCTTGTACTGAAATATCATTCACTGAACCTCCGAAATCTTAAACTTCTGTCCTGTGTCTTTATGTGCTAAATTTTGTGGCACTGCCTAAAGAGGCGAGCTGCTCAACGGATCTGTACTGCAGGGCCCTAAGCCTTCTCAGTTCACCTGTCAAGGAAAGTATGAGACGCAGAGCTCTGCCTCTCCTGATTTCTGTGTCACTTGCTATTATTTCTGTCTTCACAGAGAGGGGAGGGAGAGGTCACATATGCAGTCACCAGACCCACTGTCCGTACAATAATAGACATATATGTAAGCACATGCCTGTCTAGAATTGCCTAAAATACTTCAAACCACTGAAGTTTCTATTAAAAAATTCTGGAAATAGAAGTCAGGGTGCACTACAATAGTGTAACACAACCTTCTTTTTCATGAAACAGTAGACTCCTGGGAATTCCAAATTCTAATCCTACCTGCATGGAGAAACGTGGTCGTGATTATTGCTTACATTGTTTTGTCCTGACAGTCCTTTGATTATTTTTAAAAGAAACACCATCCCTATGAAATTATTGGAATCTAATTATTTCCACATAAATGTCTTTTCTTAAACCTTTGTCTCAGGCAGGTCAAGAGATGGTGGTCTCAGATCAGCTTCTAGTTTGCATTAGGAAAAAGAAAGAGGGAAATGTTATGATTCTGCATAATTAGCAGCTTTAATTAAAAACTAAACCAAGATATCACTTGTAGCAATGGCTTGATAAACTCCTTTGGGTAGCTCAGATTCTTCTGCCTTGTGATTAGATTGTATGAATCTGGAAATATACACTTCCATTATCTCCATTAAGACAGGAGGAATTCAGACTTCTTAATCAATTCAAGCCTAGGAATCATTTTTCATCAAGTCTAATGGTAAGGAGGAGAATCTAAATATTTTGCAAACAATACTATGTTATGGTTTCCTATATTAAGCTAGTATTCAAGTCATTGTTAAACTTTGAAGGGATCTGTAGTTTCCTTGGTACACATGCATATGTATACGTGCATGCGCTCACACACACACACACACACACACACAATGTAATGTTCTTACACAAAATAATTTACAAATTTCACAGCCATTATATCTAAGAATTCTCATGTATGATATATAAATTGATTTTTAAATATTTAAAGCAAATAAAAGAAGTCGATTCAGCTTTTATTTAACTGCTCCTTGAAATGACTGAAATTATAGAAGCACTCTAGGACAGAACAAATACAAAATTCAAATTATTTTTTCCTGACTATTCTTTTAGCTAAACAGAAACCTAAAATTGTCTTATTTTTAGACAATTGCAATTGTACAACATGGAAGATATAGAAATTAAAGGAATATGCTTTCTTTCCATAGCATTACACTTCCATATGTATATTTCCTAGCACAAAATCCATAAAGATAAGTGATGGCGTTTTTTTTTAGCCAGCTCAGCCCTGCTGGTCATGTGGTGCCAGGGATCAAAGTGCAGTCCCTAAGCTTGCCTATGCAGCTGTTGCAGATATCTAAGCTATCATTCTGATATCATGTACATCATTACTTT
This sequence comes from Ctenomys sociabilis, assembly GCA_004027165.1. Taxonomy (NCBI): domain Eukaryota; kingdom Metazoa; phylum Chordata; class Mammalia; order Rodentia; family Ctenomyidae; genus Ctenomys; species Ctenomys sociabilis. The sequence continues at coordinate 92,710 of PVKA01004362.1, forward strand.
CAGTGTTTGGAAGGGAAGCTGATAAATAGGAGAATAAATGTGTGCTTCTATCTTATGTTATTTAGAAATGATAACTTTCAGAAATATTGAAGAAGTAAAATCACAAGATTAGAATAACAAAATTAGAAACTACACAAAGGCCCTAAACAGCAATTAAATAAGGTAGTATGCATCAAAGTATAGTCCAGCAAGTAGTCCAGCCTATGGGTAAGTCATTTCAAGTGACTGCTTATTATTGTATCACAAATCTTATGTAGATGTGTTTTAAATGCTATATGATAATTATTCATTATCGGTACTTTTCCCAAAGAACAAGTATTTGAAGCTAAAATCACCCAGCTAGATGTCTGTTTTCATCTGCTTCTATTCACTGATTTTCTGTCCCACAAAGGAAATGCCAGTTCACTTAGATTATTAGCCCACATCACCTAACGTTAGCTTTTCCCCTACTTCCATTATGATAATTGAAAGAGTCCTTTTCACAAAGCTCCAGGAAAGGCTTCTAAAAGTGTCAGAAATTAAACTGAGACAGTTAACAGGTAGCTTGCCAGTCAATGAAGGATGTTTCTAAAAGAGAGAGACTTGCAGTAAGGAGGTCAAAGTTAATGGGAACCACAAAAGCAAGATGTCAGACTGAAGAACTACAAAAGTCATGCTCCGAGTGAAGGTGAAGGCCAGCTCAAGACTTTATTATTTATTCATTGAGGGGGAAAAACTTGGAATTTTCCCATGGAGAAGAGTGACATGATTAAATTTTTGTTTTAGAAAGATCACTTTGATAAAATTGTAGAAAATGGATTGTGACACGAGAGTTCAGTTAATAGAGCATGGCAATAATCCAGAGGAGAAGTGATAAGGCCTTGGTTCAGATTGTGATAGAAATTGAAGAGAAGGATACTTCCTGACTCATTTCATGAGGTTGGTATCACTCTTAAAATCAAGGCCAGATACTGCCACTACAAGAAAATAAAATTACAGGAATATATCCCTTTTGAGCATAGATGTAAAATCCTCATTAAAATGCTAGCATACAAAATTTTAATAGCACAGTGGAAGATCACTCATCATAATCAAATAGGATTTAACTGGGCTGGCAAGATAGCTCAGCGGTCTAAAGCGCCTCTCAGGGACCACGGTTCGAGCCCCAGCACCACATGCCATGCCAGCCCCTCCCCCCAGGGCGGGCTGAGCTCACCCCCCAACCCCTGCAAAAAAGAATCCGTGATGTGTAGTGAGACACTGTAATAAATAAAGCAATTAAAAAAAAAAAAGGATTTAACTGAGAAGGCAACAATAGTGCAGTATATGCAAATCGACAACTGTGACACACCATACTGACAGAATGAAGGACCGACACTGTGAGATCATTTTATTAGACAAAGAAACACACTGGGAAAAACAAACATCCTTTCATGATTAAAAACTCTCAACGCATTTAGAAATAGAAAGAATGCATCACAACACAAAGCCCATACCTGACAAAACCACACGGTGATTACACTCAAGTACGAAATATTAGGACTTTTTCCTTTAAGATCAGGAGCAAGAAAGGATAAACACTGTCATCACTTACATTTGATATAGTGCTGGACATTCTAGACAGAATAAGTAAGCAAGAGAAAGAAATAAAAGCATGCAAGCCAGAAAGAAAGAAGTAAAATTGTGTATATTTGTACAGAGCAAGATATTATATTATATTGGGTGGGAGAGATAGGTCAATAGAAAGTGCTTGCCTGGCAAGTGCAAGGTCTTGAGTTCAATCCCCAGTACCACACACACACACACACACACACACACACGCACGCACACACACACACGTTATATTATAGAAATCCCTAAAGAATCAGGCAAAAAACTGTTAAGGCTAATAAACTAATTTAGTAAAGTTAGAGGATACAAAACCCAGTAGTATTTTTACTAAATAATGGTGAACTTCTCCCTAATCAAGAAAAAATCCCATATATAATAGCATTAGTTTTTATAAAAACTGTAAGACACTGATAAAAAAAAGCTGAAACATGTTGTCCAAATGCCTTTGCTACCCGAAGTGGTTTACAGTTCCACTGTAATGTGGACTAGATATCCCAGCAGCATTTTTCACAGCAGTAGAAAGCAATCCTAAAATTCATAAGGAAAAACAAAATCAATAGTCAAATCAATCTTGAGTACAAAAACAGAGCTTCTTACACAACACATGAGGATTTCAAAATCCATTACAAAGCTGTGATATTGGAAATAGCATGACACTGGCAGCAAAACAGAAATTTAGGCCAATGAGAGAAGAGAGAGACCAAAGAAAACGTATCCATTTGCAGTAAGTCAGTCTTCTAAAGAAGAAACAAAAACACATAATAGAGGGGCAGGCCTCATAGTTCAGCAGATTAAAGGGCCCCTTAGGCAGATGCAGGGACTTGGTTTGATCCCCAGCCAGCTGTGCCAGCTCCGCAGCCCTCCGTGGGCTGAGATTGCAACTGAGGCTGGGCGTGGTGACATGTGCCTGTAATCCCAATGCTTGGGAGGCCAAAAACAGCAGGATCGCTATGAGTCTGATCTGTGCAGTGATATCCTGTAGACCCTGTACTAAATTCATAAAAAAAGATACATAGTGGAGAAAGCAAAGTCTCTTCAATTAATTGTGATGGGAAAACTAAATATTCATATGCAGAAAAATGAATTTGGATCTTATGTCACATCATACACAAAAAGCAGTTCAAAATTAATTAAAACTACTATGTAAAACTACTAGGTGAAAACAGGGGAAAGCCTTCATGATACTGGCCTCTGTCCTCATGTTTTAGGTACGACCCCAAAGCCTCAAGAGAGGAGAGCAAAGACAGACCAATAGGATTGCAGGAAAGGATAAAGCCTTTCTCAATTATCTTCCTTAATGCAGACACACAATGCCTGACAACCATAATTTTTTTTAATTTTTAAAAGTATTTTATTTATTTATTTGCTACGGAATCTCACCATACAGGTCAGACTCGCAGTGATCTTACTGCTCCAGCCTCCCCAGCGCTGGATTACAGGCGTGCACCCACACGCCTGGTTTCTGTTGCCAGCTCTGTGCGCCTGGGGTTCTGGGGCTGGCATGGCATGTGGTGCCAGGGATTAAACCGAGTCCTTGCGCTTGCCAGACAGGACCACTGAACTATCTCCCCAGCCTCCTGACAACCATAATTGAAAGGAGGAAATGTTTATGTTAGATTACAGGTTGTGGAGGTTTCAGTCCATAGTCAGAGGGCTCCAAGGTAGCGCTGAATGACGCGAGGGGGCGGCGGATGAAAACCGCCCATGGGAAGCAGAGGGCAGGGAGAAGCTTGAAAGGAGAGTGAAACCGCCCAGGCCACGCTCCCAGGCGCCAGGGTCTTCCACCAGATCCCTGTCCTCACACAAGCCAGCTGCAAGACCCCAGAATCCAGTCAGTTTCAAAAAGCACGATTACGAGTGTGGTTTACATCTGGATATAAACTACAACAGCCACTACACAGCAGAACAAATAATCGACAAGTGATGAGACAGCTTTCAGTATAGGCTATTTTCAAACCACGCATGTGATGTGAGGCTAATTTTATTTTATTTATTTTGGGGAGCTAATTTTAAAAATATGTAAGGAACTCAAGCAATTCAAGAGCTAGAAAATAAGCAACCTGACTGAAAATGGGAAAGGAGGTTGTCGCTTTCTAACGTCAACGCCGCCTCTTGCTCCCCGAGCTGCAGCCAAGGAGAAGGGGTCCGGAGGTCCCTGTACCTGGGCTCGGACCAAGCAGACTGCCTGCAAGTTCACGGTGGGAAAGCGCCCAGGAGTCATCTGGCTGCGAAAGCCACGCGTAAGAGCGCGCCCACTACTGGAGGGTGAAGAAACTGCATCGTCCCAGGCCCGGGATTGCGGCCCTGAGCGAAGTTAGACGCGGTCAGAAGTCCACGGAACTGCTGGTTCACAAACTTCCGCGCCAGCGTCTGGTTCCAGCAATTGCTCAGGACTTCAAAGGGGATCTGCGCTTCCAGCGCACAGCGATCAGTGCTTTGCAGGAGGCACTGAGGCCTCTCCAGTTGGCCTGTTTGAAGATTCCAGCTTGGGTGCCATCCACACGAAACGTGTAACAGTTGTGCCAAAAGGTACCCAGCTGGCACACCGCACACATGGAGAATGCGCTTAGGAGTCGGTTATGGTGGGAGACATTTTGTTCTGAAAAAAAAGTACTTTTCCTCTTCTTCCTATTATTGGTAGTTTTGAAGATGGTAATTTGTAGTAGTAGGTTCAGGCTGGGAGAGCGTGTCATTCTGGTCTTCCGAATATGTGATGCTTGTCATGCCATGCCAGTTGCTACCGGGCTGTCTATCAGAAAGATGTTTGTTTAAAAAGGAGGGTGGTGGCGAATGAAGGCAGGAGAGAGGAAAAGGAGTGACATGGGACTGTCCTGCTACAATGCTGTATATGGTTAGATTTCTAAACCTATGTGTAAACATATATAATTGTTTATTCCTATTTTTAAAATATATTTTAATTTTTTTACCTATGTAATTGTAGGGACTTAAAGCTTAACATATCAATACTTGAAAAATACCTGTTCCATGTTAAACCTAAGATGCTTAATATTCAGACAGACAGTGAAGTTAAGCTCAGCAGCCTAGGTTGTATGGTAATAACAATAAGCTTCTCTTCCGGAGGGTTAACAACCTAAGTTTGTAGACCAAAAATTAGAGAAAAAGGAGAGCCGCAAGAACAGCCAATATTTTGGCTCTAGCATTTCAAGGTCGATCAAGACTCAGGACATATGAGAACCTGTAGTGTAATATCATGCAACTCAGTTGTGTCCCAAATTTTCTGATCAAGGAGATTATGGGACCAAAGAGGAAAGTGATCTATGATGTAGAGTGTGCCTAAGGACAGTCACATGGAGAGAAAACATTCTCTCAGGCTTTCATAGAAAACAAATTGGTCAAACAATGACCATGACTCATCCACATGGCTGACATAGACAAAGGATCTATAAACTGCAGTACAAGGTCTCAGGATAAATCCTGAGGGCATTTGACTGACCTTAATCAGATATAAAAGCTACAATTCTTGTTACATAGGTCTTGCTTTATGTTGAATGTTAGATTTTTTTTTTTGTGTGTGTGTGTGTGTGTGGGACTGGAGATTGAACTTAGAACCTTGTGCTTGGCAGGCAAGTTCTTATTCTACTGAGCTATCCTCTAGCCCTTGATGTTAGATGTTTTTTTTTTTTTTCCCCATGGGGTCAAAAGGTACTTAAGTACATGATTGCAAGTGGAAAATAGGGGACAGACATCAGATATTGGCATTTTTTTCCATTTGCATTTGTGTGTGATTTTTATCTTCATGTGGGATATAAAGCATTAGTGCAAGTTTAAAATGTTTCAGTGAACAAGTTTCAGCCTTCAACTTTACAACAATTATAAATAAAAATCTGTTTAATTTTTTTGGAAAATGTCAGCATTTAGGTTTTTTTTTTTTTAAACAAGTAGATTTCTTTTGACAGCAACTGAATGGTGTTTGTAGCATTTTTATCATACAAAGGATTCCATCCAGTCACTATGCTTTTCTAAGTGAGTTGTCTTACACGCTAGTACATGTTTTTAATGTTGTCTGTCTTTCTGTGCTGTTCCTGTAAGTGCTATTAAAATATATTAAAATATAAAAAAGAAAATGGGAAAGGCTAGGTATTGCTCAAAAGAAGTTATACAAGTGATCAACAGGTGTATGAAAAAAAAAATAACACTCACCAGTACTTATCACTGGAGAATGCAAATCAGTACCACAATGAGATATCATCTCACTCCAACTACACTGAGTGTCATAAAAAAGACAGCTGTTAACAAGTGTTGGTGAGGATACGGAAAAATGGTCATCTTGCCCAGGGTTGATGATAATGTGAGTTAATACATCCATTGTGGAAAATAAAACCACAACTCTTCAAAACATTTAAACTTAAAGTATAAAGAGATCCAGCAGCCCCATAATTCAGGTATATATCCTCAGGAAATGAAATTTTTATGTTAAAGAGACTTTGAGATTTCCATATTCATTGCTATCTTATGCATAATAGCCAAGAGATGGAATCAACGTGTTTATCAAGAGAAAAATAAAGAAAATTTGGTTTACACATGCAATGAAACATTATTGTCTTACAAAAGAAGTAAATTATTTCACGTCCAACCAGGTGAGCCTGAGGGACATTATGTTGAATGAAATAAACTAGGAACAGAAAGACAAATACCGCATGATTTCACTTGTGTGTGGAATCTGAAAAGGTCAAAACCACAGAGGCAAAGAATAGAATGGCAATTTTCAGGCAGCTGGGAGTGCAGAGAGGGGGAAGCGGCGTAAGTAGCACAAAGTTCCAGCCAATCAGGTTCTGGAGATGTTGTGTGCTGCATGGCCAGTAGATAACAGCAGTGTAATGTGCAATTCAAGAAATGGAAGCCTGAAGATTGCTAAGAAAATAGACCTTAACTACTCGTACCAGTTACAATGAGATGGCTGTGTTCATTCCTTCATTGTAATGGCCATTTCATCATGTATAGTGTCCTATATATATGTACTGTGCACCTCATGAAGTGCACCATCAATACATTAAATTTTGTCTTTTCTAATTCAGTAAAAGTCAGAAAAAAAATTAAGGAAGATTACAGTGAAACATATGGACTCAAGAAGGTAAAGTGCAGGCCAAGTATTTGGGTCTCTTAGAAACTATGGCTTGAGTGTGTGGGCTTGAGACAGACACAGGGAGCTTCTAGAGTGATTTGTGGCTTTGGTCTTGCTGATGCTTGTACATAAGAATCAGTCTATGAGAGAAAGCTGAATTAACCTTTGAAAAGTTGAGTTTCCTCAGAACTTACTTTGTGATAGACACTTTGCTAAACATTTAAGTAATGGGGCAACTTCAAAAGACAAAAATGGCTCAGTGGAATAAATGCTTCCCTGGCAAGCGCAAGGGCCTGAGTTCAATCCCCGGTTCAGTGAAAAAAAAAAGTACTACAAAAAACACAAAAAAGACCACAATGCAATGAAATTGGAAATAAATGACAAAAGAAACCAGAAAAACCCGCTAAATTCATGGAAACTAAACAACACCCTACTCAGCAATCAATGGGTCGTAGAAGAAATTCAACAAGAAATTCAGCAATATCTACAATTCAATGAAAATTCAAGTACAACTTACCAGAATTTATGGGATGCGATGAAAGCAGTT